>CABHOG010000171.1:111289-136509 GCA_902168055.1 Aratinga solstitialis
CACTGATGACATGATCATGTGGGGTGATACAATGGAAGAAGTCTTTGAGAAAGGGAGGAAAATAATCCAAATCCTGCTAAAAACCGTTTTTGCCATAAAACGGAGTAAGGTCAAGGGACCTGCACAGGGGATTCAATTTTTGGGAATAAAATGGCAAGATGGACGTCGCCAGATCCCCACAGATGTGGTCAACTACATAACATCAATGTCACCACCAACTAATAAGAAAGAAACACAAGCTTTCTTGGGTGTTGTGATGTTCTGGAGAATGCACATCCCAAATTACAGTCTGATTGTAAGCCCTCTCCATAATGTGACCCGGAAGAAGAATGCTTTTAAATGGGGCCCTGAGCAACAACAAGCCTTTGAGCAAATTAAGTGAGAGAGAGTTTATGCAGTAGCCCTAGGACCAGTCCGGACTGGGCCAGATGTGAAAAATGTGCTTTACACCGCAGCTGGGGAGAATGGTCCTACCTGGAGCCTCTGACAGAAAGCTCCAGGGGAGACTCGAGGCCGACCCCTCCGCTTTTGGAGTCGGGGATACAGAGGTTCCGAGGCCAGCTATACTCCAACTGAAAAAGAGATACTGGCAGCCCAAGAAATATTTTGAGCTGCTTCAGAAGTGATTGGCACTGAAGCACAGCTCCTCCTGGCACCCCGGTTGCCATTGCTGGGCTGGATGTTCAAAGGCAGGGTCTCCTCTACACATCATGCAACCATGGACTAAGTGGGCTGCACTAATTACACAGTGATCTCGAATATGAAATCTCAGTCGTCCAGGAATTCTAGAAGTCATCATGGACTGGCCTGAGGGCAAACATTTTGGAATGTCACCAGGGGAAGAGGTGATGCTGAAGAGGCCCCACCATATAATGAACTGTCAGAAAGTGAAAAGCAATATGCCTTGTTTACTGATGGGTCCTGTCGTATTGTGGAAAACCATCAGAGATGGAAGGCAGCTGTATGGAGTCCCCTATGACAAGTTGCAGATGCAGAAACTGCTAAAGAAGCCACAACTTCATCTCTACTTTCCACCATGGTCTCATCTGGTTTTGCTCCCACACACACTTCGTACATTCTTCCTTTCTTCATTCAGTCTCTTTCCCCTGATTATTCTTTTACATGCTTTTAAGTATAGGCTAGTTCAACAAGTAACTACCCTTCTGGAAAACAAAATACTCCAAAATACGTGTGAACTCTTCCATACTTCAGAGATGCAGTTATCTCAGGCTGTCAGTGGCTGTAATGGAGATGCTTTCTTGTTCCCTTGCGATTGCTTCACAGCCAGATGTTTTCTGTCACCTCTACAGTACTCATTCCATGAAGCAGTTCAAGATGTAGGGTAAGGGATTTTTAAGCAACACTTACTGGCTCACCTTAATTTCCACTTCAGTCAATAACAATTTATAGCTTACAAAAATCTTAGTAAAACTTATAAAAAATGTGGGTCCACTGTGATAGAAGTTGAGCTCATGTATTACTGAATGGTGAATAAAGCAGTACCCATTCAAACTAAAGGATTTGTCAGAAGGAGAAAAGAAGGAGGAAAGTGTTTTTGCAGACTTGCCATTGACATGTCCATTTACCAGTTTCTCCCTAAACTTTCTTCCTTCTTTCTAAAGAAGTTAGTCAAACATTGCCTGGCAGCATTACTCTGCAGCTTGTCTCTTATTTCCACAGGCTGCCATCAGGCAGGAAGTCATAATAAACAAGATATCTAGCTTAATTGAACTAACCTGTAAAAAAAAAAATTAATTAAATATTATTATCACTGAATACCAGTGATATCAGCAGTTAAGTACATGTCTACAGGGGAAAAAAACCAAAACCAAACACAAACCCACCCCCACAAGTTCACAGAGCCTGCTCAAGCCTCTGACATATTTAGTAACGTGCAGAGTTATGATGATGGAATCTCCTGTTCAAAATAAAGAGGTACCAAGCACTCGGGCTAAATTTTCATAAGGAGTCTTTGATGTCAGTGATGGCTCTCACTGAATTTCTGTGAAAGCTGTACATTCATTTAAGCAGATACAGTGCTGTTATTAACCACAGCCTTGGTGGCTTAATGGACCTGAAAAACGGCTACGAAGTCCATTCCCTCCCAGAGCAGATCAGCCATGCTGTAATGCAGCCCACTCTACTGGAGCTGGATCCATAGTGACAAAGGTAGCTGTGTCCCTATATGACAGCCTGCCCACAGTGAATGGGAGATAGTAAACATGCTCATGTGACAGAAGATTAGCTGTAGCTGGTTTCCTGATTAGTCACCTTAGCAGAGGAGCTAAGCTTCATGCTGGTACAGTATCCTGTGTACCTCCTCACCCCAAATGGGAGCTTTTCTATCACAGAGCTGAAAATTTGCTTATGGTCAGACTGTAAAACTTTCTCTGTACTTTATAGTTAAGTCTGGCATGGCAACAGATTCTCATTTCCAAAAGCGAATAATCTCAATTTGGTAGTCCAAGATCATATTCTTAGGCCAAAACCCATACCCATACACCTTTTACTACCTAAATTAAATCAGATTAAGTATTACATTTAATATTAAAATATAAATCCAATTATGTTAATGTATGGAAACACATTAAAAATATATCTAAACCATTATAACTAATTGAAAAACACAAGAAGCATGACAGTTTTGTCCCTTTTTTCTTTCAAAATGGATGGAAAATTGAAGATGAATTCATTATTGCAGAAAACAATCAGTCTACACCGAGATACACACCAACTGCGCTAATGGCATCCAGCAGGCCCAACCCAAACCCAGAAACTCCACCACCAATCCAACTCCAAATCCTAAAATATACCTCCAAAACTTTTGTCATTGTTATTTGCATTAAGTGCAGGTTGGATGGAGTCTTGGGTGACATGGTTTAGTGTGTGGTGTCCCTGCCCATGGCAGGGGGGTTGGAACTAGATGATCTTAAGGTCCTTTCCAACCCTAACTATTCTATGATTCTATGATAGCAGCCTGAAAACATAAGCTGACCAGTCAGATACATACCATGTGGGAACTTGGATACACAATCATGTATTGCAAATTATCAATTCATATTTATGACGTTAGGAATGGTAAGAAATGGAATCAACAGCATATTCTCTAATGGGTGAAAATAACAGCAAATACCGAATACATCTTTAAGTTTTCAGAAAAAGCTTTGCTATCAGGAAAAAAAAACAAAAAATCATCTGACCACTTTGTGATCTCACTCAGTACCTGAAAAGCTAAATACTCTCTATTTTGAGACCTTATTTGGTGCACTTCAGTAGTGAGACAACTGCAGCACACAAATGCATGAATCTGTGACGCTGAGCTCTGTTTATACAATAGAAATGGAATGAGCTCTATTTACAAAATCACGTTTTAGTGGGCTTTAGCCTCATATTTTACAGTAGCTGGAGTAACTGAATAACGGCTAAATAAATCTGATCTTTGTAGGTAGTTTGCTTAACAAATATTAGTGAGATGGAACAACATCAGCTTTGGGTGCCCAAGACAGAACTGGAGATAAAATTTTTCCTGCTCACCTTTCACCATGTGAAACCTCAAAAGGCCTGACTGCAGCCATGTCTAGGCCATAAATCATCAGGGGACACAGGCTCCCTGTAAAATAAAAAGCTGTACTTTCTCAAGTAGCACTTTAAGCCTTCAGGCTTCTGGTTAGTTCAGCATGGCTTGATAGAATTATAAAGTTAATCAATTTCCCCCAGAGCAGGCTTTTTTTTTATACTGCCGAAGTGGTTCTGAACAGCTGGCAAGGAAAAGTTATCTTAGCCTACAGTAAATCCAAAACAAATCCTTGCCAATAAATATCTGTTCTTCTGTAAAAAAGAAAGCTCACCTATATTTCTCAAAATAAAGAAAACTAAAATACAACACAACTGAATTAATACACATACATATATAAAGAAAATTAAAATACATTTATTCATGTTCTGTATATGGAAAATTGAAAAACTATGGAGTTTTTGTAACTTAAGTTTTCATGAAAACCCTGAAAGCTGACTCCCTAACTCACAAATTCCTGCTCTACTGACAAAGATGTATTTCCTCAGGATTCACGGAGATGAAACTGTATGGTGGATACCCAAAAAAGAATCAGCATTCCTCAAAATTCAACACATAAATACTTTTCCTGAAAATATGTTACTGCATCAGCCTCTATGACAAACATGCAAGAATTCAAAATCACAATGTTTTTAAGATTAAATTGTTCTGAGACAGGCTTGGTATTTTTGTCACATAGTTTTCAAACAGGTAAATATGCACCTACTAAAATTCTGGGGTAAAAAAACCAACCAACCAACCAAACAAAAAAAAACAATCAACCCAGAGCACTCACTTTCAAATTTGCAAATGTGGCAACAAATTCAAGCAAAAAAAGTTTGTTTACTTATCTGTAAATCCATTTCACTGTAATGCACTGGTAGACTGAAGCACACCAATCCTCTCATATTTGCATTTCTTCTTAGAGTAAGACATAAAAAAAATGACAGTAATATGCGATTTTTTTAAACATACCATCCAATCAGTTTGTGCTCTAAGAAAACGTTTGTTGTCATCTTTACATAAAGCATGGCTAAATTTAGCTCAGATATTACAAAGCTACTTAAATACTTGTGAATGAAATATTTAAACCAAAAATGTGTTTGGTGATTTGTCTCAAAACCACACCTAAGGAAACAGAGATAAGATTTTGCACAGGATTATTCTAGGAAGACTTATGCCATGTTGTAACTACAAAACTTTTCACTGTTTGGAGTAATATGCTCCTCTTTGTTCCACTGTGTACCTCTGGAAGAACAGCATGTTGTACCTAACAAGACCCATGCCAAGGATCTACTTACTATCTACTTACTGCACTAACTACACGACTCTGCTTCTGCATGCTTGTAGACACCCTGCAGCAATTTTTTAAATGCGTTTGCCACCAAAATAGCATTCTTGAAGAAAAATCTTGTAGACTCACAAGAACGCACAGCAAAAGGACTGCAATATGCTTCCCACTCATCCTAAAACTCATTTCACTTTTTATTAAGTTTTGGGTTATACAGAAAATGCTGATCCTTCCTCTTTCCCTTCCAAGCCATCCTGACAAACTGGGAAACACACTGGATGCCTTCCTGGAAGAGCGCAGGAAACAATGTTCAGTCCCAAAGCATCCTTTGAAATCTGCTAACAGGGCCAGGTAAGAACCAGGTTTCTGGCACCCTCCACTAAAGTGCCCAAGAATGCCCCATATTTTCTGCTCGCAGAACAGAGAACAGATCCTGGCTCACATGTGAATGCTTCCAACTCTTCAAGTCCCGTGTTTCAGAGATTTCTACACCACATATATCACTGTGGTTTTGTGCATAAGTCGGAGGGGAATTGGTAGAAAAAAGTGAACACAAGATTTGAAGGGGGTAGGGAAAGAGGAATCTTATTTCTGAGACAAAAGATTTTATATCTCTGTGGACTGTCATGGGTTCAGCAGTAGCAGTCATTTTTCTCCTTCTTGGTAGCTGGTGCAGCACTGTGTTTTTGACTTTTGGCCTGGGAACAGCACTAATAACACCGATGTTTTTGGTTACTGCTTAGAATGTTTGGTCTGACCAAGGACTTTCTGAGCCTCATGCTCTGCCAGGGAGGAGGGGAAGCCAGGAGGAAGCAGAGACAGGACACGTGACCCAAACTGACCAAAGAGGTATTCCATACCACAGCATGTCATGCCCAGGATGTAAAAACTGGGGGCAGGGACCTGGAAGAGTTGGATCACTGCGTGGTCGTGCTTGGTATCGGGTGGTGAGCGGTTGTATTCTCTTCCCTTGTATTTCCCTTGTCATTATTATTATTGGTGGTAGCAGTAGTGGTTTGTGTTATACCTTAATTACTGGACTGTTCTTAACCTGTGGGAGCTGCATTCTTTCGATTCTCCTCCCCATCCCTCCGGGAGCAGGGGGAAGAAAGAGGGGGGAGTGAGTGAGCAAACTGCGTGAGTTACGGCTTAAACCACGACAGTGGACAAACAAGAATAAAGGGAAATCTCATTTTGTAGTCTGAACAAAATCCATAAAACACTCTGAAACATCAAAATTGTTGTGGTGTTACTGAAAGTGGCCCATGTTTAGAAAAGAAACAAGAAGCTATGCTAAATACAGAACATTCTAACACTTGTACCACTAAATCAGAGAGCACCAAAAGCCAGAAAAGAATCTGTCAGGAATTTAAAAAGAAAAAAGGAGGAAGTGAAGGAGTGAAAATGAGCAGCTACTTCATGCATATGTGCATACAAAGCTCACCTTACTATTCTGTGGAATTTATTTTTCCTTAAAAATACAGCATTCATTTGTTTTTTCTGTTATTAAATGCACTTGTAAAGATCAGAACAATCTACTTATTTCATATCTCTGACCCCCATTTTTTAATAACTCTTGCAAATACAATGAAATCAGCAGGTGTTTTAGACCCAGAAGGAGCAGGAGGGACAGAGTAGTTTATTTACATATTTAAAAGGAATCCCTGCAGTGTTCCCATGTGATCACCAGCAGATGATTCCTCTCTCTGCCATCAGCAGAAAAAAAAAATTGTTTAAATATTTAATATGCTTTTAAAAATTTCTACAGAATCAAACTATTACAATTTTTCTTATTGCAATTGAAAGTAAAATGTTTAATTGAAACAGGTATTACTTAATAAATAACTAGAAGCTGTGTGCATGAATGCATGGCATTTCCAGGTTAGATCTTGATCATGATACTTCATGCATGATATTTCTCATATACCAGAATGAAAGACAAGTCTAAATAAGATCTCAATCCAAATAACAAAATTTCAGAGAACCAGAAGTGTTGACTCCAAACCTCTCTCCAATACAGACAACCTGATCTCAACATTACATTTTGGAGTCAAAGCAAGTATCCTGCATTCTCACTGCTGCCTTTACTCAGTCAGGTAAGTACTGACTTACTAAGTCAGGTAAGTACGATACTGCTGCAGCTGTTCAGCAAGAAGACTAGATATTACAAATAAATACTGCTATTCCACAGGAAGAAAAAAAAAGGTGCACTAAAATTTCATTAAAATTGGTCAGAAAAACAAAATGTTGCACGATTTTTTTTTCCCCACCAGATCTCAGATGCATATTCACAGTGCACAAGCAACTTTTTTAGCTTCAGAAAGGTTGGATTTAGTAGCCTCTACACAGCCAGTTCTACTATGGCAAGTTAAACAGGGTTTTGCTTTTACAAGACCTGCATCTTGCCTATGCAACACTTCACAGGACATCTATTTTCTGGAGTATTGAAGGTAGAGATCCCATCTGCTGGTTGCCCACGACTTGTACTCCTGTATTGCCTTTAACAGGACTACTCTCAGAGGTAAATTTGCATAAGTGGAGCAAATGCACACTGGGAAGGAATCGGAACTGTTAGACCAAATCACATTATTTATATAATTCTGATTATTATGCACCCCAAATGATGAAATTAAAAACTAACTGAATAGTCAGGCCAGGACTAAAGGGTGACCTCCACAGCAGCCTAACTCTGTAAATCTAAATAACTTGTATTACTTATTTTTTTTATTGCATCAGGAGGATGAACTTAATGACCAGAGTAATTGTGTGAGACTGATCTGAAATCAGACTCCACTGTCCATTGTCTCAAAGATTGGTATGAGAAGCTGAGATGGAATGCCACCAATTCATTGTCTCAGAGATGGGTGGGAGGAGTTGAGATTAAAACTCCAATATCCATTGCCTGAGGGATGAGTGGGAAAGAGCTGAGATAAGACTCTTCTGTCCATTACCTGGAGGACTGGTGTGAGGAATTGCTGCCCATTATCCCAAGAATTGCTGCAGACATGCAGTTGAAGAGCTGGCTGCAAGACCAGGGAAACTGGTCCACCAGCAACATGTAATACATGACATGAAGAACAGAGGTACTCCCCCCAACTCATTATAAAAGGGGGAAAAGGTAATCATGAAAAAGGAGCCATTGCCATGATGATGACTCCAGGAGGACACCTCCGTGAGGACACTCTCCATTGATGACTACTACGGACCCTGAGGGACACCCTCCATGAGAGATTGCCATGAGGACAACTCCATGAGATACACTCCACAAGGTACCTTCAAGGGGACAACTCCAGAAGGACATCTCCACAAGGACACCCACGTCCAACAACTACTATGGACTCCTGGGGGACACTCTGCTCTGATACCGACTACGTATCCTGGAGGACTCCCACCACCTCCAACAACGGATGCCCAGGACACCACTGGATCCATGGTGGTGACTATCTCTCTCTCTCTCCACCCTGAATACTTGCTTCATTTTCTACCTTTTTTCCAATCTGTCCTATTGCTATCCCCTTTATTACTATAATTTCCTTTTTTTATAATAACTGTCTTTTTCTAATAAACCAACTGCTCAATTACAGTACTTGACCTTGTTTGTGTCTTAATTTCACTCTTGGGATCACAAACTGAAACAGGGTCTGGCACTGGGGTTTTCTCCAATCGGACCCTGACAGTAATGACCAGGTTATGGCAGCTAATATAGGATAAAGTACTGATTCACAAACTTCATGCCTCACTGTTTCAAATATCTCTGTACCATCCATGGTCCCAGTTCAAAGGCTGCCTCACCTTTGCTTCCTTATCACTGCACAACATCAGCAGCTGAGACAAAGTGATCCAGAAACTGCTGAGCAGCAGGAGACACAAAGCAAAGCACGTTCCTGCTCCTGCATCTGTCACCTGCCCCTAGGCGAGCTCTTGGGCCTCACTGTGCACATCCTCATTCACTGCCCAGTTTCCCAGTCCAAGCTGACTTACCTGCTTCAATTTTGTGCTGTGTTAAGCCTTGAATTTAGGCACAGCTTGTTAGGGAGGCACCTTACTGATCAGGAGTCCAGCGTGAGCTAGTGAACCTGCAGCCAGTCAGCTTATCAGAAGACAAGCTGCCCTCTGAAAATAGACAATTCTATTCTTTCAGGCAACAATCAACCGTGTAATGCTAGTCAAGCAACTTTCCCCACTGAGATCACCTGCTTTCTTGCCCTGTGTCTCACCCCTTCACCCCATAAGCTTTCAGGAGTGCCATAACTGTCTATCTTGGTGTCTTTGATGGACAAATTATTATTCATCATATAAGATTTCCCATCATATATCTAAAAAGCTATGTTTCATACTCATCACATTAAAAACTGACACATTTTCATAAAAATAATGTTTGTTTTATTATCATTCAAAGAGATATACAGTTATGGTTTGAGAACAACACTTGGCTTTGAAATAGCACTCTTCATCTGCAGATCAGTGCGAATGCAGCTGGTAATTCAGCTTTTGTGAACAGGTTATCAGCATGACTGGCATATTAACATCTCAGCCAAGGAGCGACACTTAGAGGCATTCTTTTAAAGGTTAATGAAATGACTCAGTATGTACTTCAGCAGTGATTATTTCCAAGAAACTAGTTAAAGGCAAATGAGCCTCACTTGAATTTTAATTCAAATTGTAATTTTAATCTGAACAGTTAATATAGGTGTTGCCTGATGAATATATGCTTGCTCCTGATCCTATTGCAACCTGCTTAGATTTGTTCAAATTAATTGTGTATGGTATCACTAATTAAGTTCCCTGGGAAAGGACACAATACTCATACATAATGACTAATTCTCTCATTTTATTGATTCCAATTTCATAATCATTACCTCAGTACAAATGCAGAATACATGAAAGAGATGCTATACTTGGTTCACAGAGAAAGCCCATACCAACAGTAGCTCGTAGTAGCCATAACTATTTAACATTAAAGTTGTATGCTGCTATCTACTGAATTTTACATTGTTTTGGCCACCCACCAAAATAATTTTCTGACAAAACAAATAAATAAATACGTACACCCCAAACTCCATTTGGAAGCATTCAGAATATTAACATATTATTCACTGTAAAGACCCACATTGAAGTCCTCCAATGAATTGCCATTACAAACAGATCAAAGAGCATCAGTTCCAAGACCTAAAGACTAAGGGAAATAACAGGTTCACCCAAGCAGCCTACCTGCTGCTATGCAACAGCTACAATTATCTTTGAGGGCTTCTTAGAAATGAATTCCCAGAAAGATCAGACCCTTGAGGTAGAATTGCATCATTCATTGAATCATAGTGCCCCAGGCAACTGAACCCTCAAAAAGTAGTAAGTAAAAGGAAGCAAGCAAACACTTCATTCCCAAGTTCTCAGAAGCCTGGACTGGAAGCTAAAGAAAAGTCTAGGTTCAGAGTGACTGTATTTTCTCAACCTCAGATTCCTAAATCTTTAACTAAGAACAACTCATTTTAATTTTTGGAGAAAGACAAAATAAACACTGGGTCTTTGGTTCTTTTATCTGAAGGAAATCTGAGACCTAACTCTAGTGCAACTGACAGCAATTTTTACAAGATGACTACACATAAATATCCAAATAAGAATTGAACAATATATCCAATGCATTGGCATATATACATATGTACACACACAGAGGTACATATACTCTCATGCAACTTACATGAACAGGTATTTTGGAAGGGGAGGGGAACAACAGACCTACACGTCAAACCAACCAAACAAAAATTTCATGCCTTATGTATCTAATTGCAAATGCATAATCCATATAAGTATGCACAAATTAGTCTCTCACACACACTACTTACAGAATGTGCAAATCTCCCACACCTCTAAAATGAGAAAAAAAAATGCAAAACCATACAATCTTACTTCTCGATTCTTACAAAAAAAATATTTACAGTGGGAAATCCTAGTCTTTGGACCAAAACAGTCAAAATCAGCATCACATTAGTTTCAGTGGGATGGTGCTGCTTTGCCAATCTATGTACTTCTCTGTAACTCAAATTATACATGTATACCCTTTACAGAATATTTTCTCTTCATCCTATCCAACACAAAATGTTGAGTTTCACGTACCCTTCAGTTTGTCCTCTCTTGGGCCACACTAATGTTAGTTCAGGTTTCACTATCTCTGGATATTCTTTATATAACAGGCTTAAAAACTACTTGTGGAGGAGCGTCTGTAACAAATAAAGGGTGCTCACGGTCTTTCATCGACTGCAAAAGCAAATGTGTTTTGTTGTGGGACAACAGCCATCTGAGAGCCCAAAGTAGTTCTTTTGGAATAAGGCAAAAGAAATCCATGGAAAGACATTTACTGCAGACATATAAGCAGGACACAGGAATGGTAAACTGATTCTTTCTTACCATCATTCCACAAAACTTCAATATTCATTACCTAACAGGTATCAGTCTTTAAGGATTAAAAACCACTGATTTCTTTAGGTTTTTATACTTCCTATCACAGTTCACCTGAGCAAACAAGACAAGAATAACTGTTTGGAAACTGCAACTTTTCTCATTATTTATATGAGAAATTGTATGTCTGCTTTAGTTTTTAAGTAACACTACAATGCTCTCTTTCCCTAGACATGTTGTATCTTCATATTTTTTTAGTTCTGATTTACTTAATTGTTGCCTTTACCACAAAACTTAGAATTAACCATACAACACATCAACATCCACCTGACATCAAGAAGAATACAGTCAATAACCATAAGTTCCACTTTTAAAAATTAAAGAATTGTGCACAATTTATAGAATAAGCATGTCTTGCTGCCACCACAAGTCTTTGTGAAGAGGTGACAGTCATTTAGCTGTGCTATGTGCAATCTGTTACAAGTGATTAGGTGTTGGACAAAACCTATTCAAAGAAAATCTGTTCTATGTTTAAACAGTCTCAGGACAGACATATGTAGTTTAAACATTTGCTGAAGTGATATAAGACACAGCCTAATGTGTTGTGCTCTTTTTCCCCTACAAATATTTTCAAGAAGTTTTACAGGTATAACAGGGCAGATTGCTCTGATCTCTGTAAAGCAGCTATTTTCACTCATATTGACAAAGCTGAAAGGAACTGCACACTGAAATGCTTATGTCTTCCCACTGACAACAAAGGTTGTGCAGATGATTAGCTCAGATGCTGCGTAGGCAATGTTTACACTGTAGTTCACAAAGCTAGACAAGTTGAATACCCCTCGCAGAAGTGCAACCTGTGTTTTCTTTGACCTTTGAAAATACTTTGAACTACTATGTTTTGAACTTTCTGCTAGAATACCTGTTTCTTTGTCTTTGCTCTCTTGAAGATACTAGCAGAATTGATCACTTGTACTACTAAATCCATACCAGTTTTAAAATTTTAACTAAAATTAAACCGAAGAAAAACACCATCATGAACAGAGAAACACCTGAGTATTTAAAGAATGGCTTTATATTTACAGGTAGCTAAGAACATTCAAAGTTTTCACACAAGGGGACAGCACAAGGCCTCAAACAAGTCTCTCGGGAAAAGAATAGCTGAGTACAAAACAAAGAAAAATGCAGACTTTGCCACAGTATCATACATCCCCCCGCAGACAGGGAGGGGGAGTTGCAATTTATGTCAGTGATAGGCTGAAGAGTATGGAACTCTGACTGGGGACAGGTGATCAGTCGACAGAGAGTTTGTGGGTCAGGGTCAAAGGGAGAACAGCAATGAGGGACATTACTGTGGGGATCAGTTACAGACCGCCTGATCAAAAGGACTCTGTGCATGAAGCGCTCTATGGACAGATAGGAGCAGCCTCATGCTTGCAGGATCTATTCCTCATGGGGCACTTCAACCACCCTGATATCTGTTGGAGGGATGGTATGGCACACCACAAACAATCCAGGAGGTTCCTCGACTGTGTGAAAGACAACTTTCTACTGCAAGTAATAGAGGAGCCAACAAGGAGAGGTGCCATGCTTGACCTCGTCCTCACCAACAGGGAAGGGCTGGTTGGAAATGTGATGCTCCAGGGCAGCCTTGGTTGCAGAGATCATGAGATGGTGGAGTTTGAGATCCTCAGGACAGTGAGAAGAGTATACATCAAGCTCACTGCCCTGGACTTCAAGAGAGCAGACTTTGGCCTCTTCAGGAACCTGCTCAGTAAGATTCCATGGGATATAGCCCTAGAGGGCAGAGGGACTCAAGACTGTTGGTTGATATTAAAGGATCACCTGCTGCAAGCTCAGGAGCGATACATCCCAACCAGAAGGAAGTGCTGCAGGAGGGCCAGGAGACCTCCTTGGATGGATAAGGAGCTGCTGAGGAAAATTCGAGAGAAAAAAGAGGCTTATAAAAGGTGGAAGCCAGGACAGGCAGCTTGGGAAGAATACAGGGATGTTGTCTGGGAAGCTAGGGACCAGGTTAGGAAAGTTAAGGCCCACTTAGAATTAAACTTGGCTAGGGATGTGAAAGATAACAGGAAGGGATTCTATAGGTACATTGCAAATACAAGACAGACTAGGGACAACGTGGGCCCCCTCCAGAAGCTATCGTGAGAACTGGCTACCCTGGATTTGGAGAAGGTTGAGGTTCTTAATGACTTCTTTACCTCAGTCTTCACTGGCAAATGCTCAGACCACATCACCCAAGTCTTGGAAGGCAGACGCAGGGACTCTGAGAATGAAGACCTTAGGCCCACTGTTTGAGAGGATCAGATTCGATACCATCTTAAGAACCTGAATGTGCACAAGTCCATAGGACCTGATGAAATCCATCTGCGGGTCCTGAAGGAGCTGGTAAATGAAGTAGCTAAGCCACTGTCCATCATATTTGAAAAATCAAGGCAGTCAGGTGAAGTTCCCGACGACTGGAAAAAGGGAAATGTAAGCCAAATTTTCAGGAAGGGTAAAATGGATGACCCAGGGAAATACAGACCAGTCAGTCTCACCTCACTGCCTTGCAAAATCTTGGAGCAGATTCTCGTAGAAAGCATGCTTCACTAAGGGAAACACGGAGAACACATGAGGAAGTGGGATGGAAAACCTACCTCAGCTCTGGAGGAACAGGTACGTGAACTGAGGAGGAGAACAAAGGTCAAAGATGATCATCCCATGAAAGCTGTGGCTTCAGTCTCTGGTGAGCAGGTTCCCAGATGGAGTGGAAGAGCTGATTTTACTCCAGCACCTGTGATAAAGAAGACTAATCCCTGTCTACCAGACGTATATTGTGATCACTGAGGGGCCCTGCCTCCAGCCAGGTGGAGGTAGGGGACAATCGGATTTACTGGACTGTGTGGATCAGATGGCCTGGCACATCAGTCCCACAGAAGTATAAGGCTCTAGCAGATACCGGTGCAAAGTGCACCCTAATACCATCAAGCTGTTAAGGGGTGGAACCCATTTCTATTTCTGGAGTGACAGGAGGATCCCAAGAGTTGACTGTACTGGAGGCTGAAATCAGCCTGACTGGGAGGAAGTGGCTAAAGCACCTCATTGTGACTGGTCCAGAGGTTCCATGCATCCTTGGCATAGACTACCTCAGGAGAGGGCACTACAAAGACCCAAAAGGGTACCGATGGGCTTCTGGTATTGCTGCTTTGGAGACAGAGGAAATTGAGCAGCTGTCCACCTTGCCTGGTCTCTCAGAGGATCCTTCTGTTGTGGGGTTGCTGAAGGCCGAAGAACAACAAGTGCCAATCGTGACTGCAACAGTGCACTGGCGGCAAAATCGCACCAACCGAGTCTCCCTGATTCCCATCCATAAGCTCATCTGTAGAATGGAGAGCCAAGGAATGATCAGTAGGACCCGCTCACTCTTTAGTAGCCCCATATGGCCAGTGCGGAAGTCTAACGGAGAGTGGAGACTAACAGTAGACTATCGTGGCCTGAATGAAGTCACACAATCCTTGAGTGCTGCTGTACCGGACATGCTAGAACTTCAGTATGAACTGGAGTCAAAGGCAACCGAGTGGTATGCCACAGTTGATGTTACCAATGCATTTTTCTCAATTCCTTTGGCAGCAGAGTGCAGGCCACAGATTGCTTCAGCTTGGAGGGTCGTCCAGTATGCTTGCAATCGACTCCCCATGGGGTGGAAACACAGCCCTACCATCTCCCATGGACTGATTCAGAGTCCACTGGAAAAGGGGCAACCTTTCTTGGGTGTTATGGGGTTCTGGAGAATGCACATCCCAAACTAGTTTGATTGTAATCCCTCTTTATCACATAACACAGAAGAAAAGTGATTTAAAATGGATCCCAGAGCAACAACAAGCCTTTGAGCAAATTAAGTGAGAGAGAGCTTATGCAGAAGTCCTTGGGCCAGTCTGGACAGGCCAGGTATAAAAAATGTACTGTACACCGCAGCCGGGGACAATGGCCCTACCTGGAGCCTCTGGCAGAGTACTTTATCTCTATACTGACTCATGGATGGTGGCAAATGCCCTGTGGAGGTGGTTGCAGCAATGGAAGCAGAGCAACTGGCAATGCAGAGGTAAACCCATCTGGGCTACTGCACTATGGCAAGATATCGCTGCCCGGGTGCAGAACCTGGTGGTGAAGGTACACCATGTAGATGCTCAAGCACCCAAGAGTCGGGACACTGAGGAACACCAGAACCACCAACAAGTGGATTAAGCTGCAAAGACTGAAGTGGCTCAGATGGACTTGAACAATCAGATGGACTGGCAACATCAGGTTGAATTATTTTTGGCCCGATGGGCCCATGACACTTCATGCCATCAGGGCAAAGATGCAACACACAGATGGGCTCGTGATCGAGGGGTGGACTTAACAATGGACACTATTGCCCAGGTTATTCATGACTGTGAAACATGTGCTGCAATTAAGCAAGCCAAGTGGTTAAAGCCTCTTTGGTATGGAGGACGATGGCTGAAGTACAAATATGGGGAGGCCTGGCAGATTGATTATGTCACACTCCCACCAACCTGCCAAGGCAAGCGCCATGTGCTTACCATGGTGGAAGCAACCATCGGATGGCTGGAAACATACAGTGTGCCTCATGCTGCTGCCTGGAACACTATCCTGGGCCTTGAGAAACAGGTTTTGCAGTGACACGGCACCCCAGAGAGAATTGAGTCAGGCAATGGGACTCATTTCCAGAACAGCCTGATAGACTCTTGGGCCAAAAAGCATGTCATTGAGTGGGTATATCAAATCCCCTACCATGCACCAGCCTCTGGGAAAATCGAATGGTACAATGGGCTATTGAAAACTACACTGAGAGCAATGGGAGGTGGGACTTTCAAACTTTGGGATACACATTTACTAAAAGCCACCTGGTTGGTCTACACCAGAGGATCTGCCAACAGGGCTGGCCCAGCTCAGACAGAACTTTTATATACTGTAAAAAGGGATAAAGTTCCTGTGGTGCACATAAAGAATTTGCTGGGGAAGACRGTCTGGGTTATTCCTGCTTCAGGTAAAGGAAAACCCACTCATGGGATTGCTTTTGCTCAGGGACCCGGATATACTTGGTGGGTAATGCAGGAAGATGGGGAAGACTGATGTGTACCTCAAGGGGATTTGATTTTAGGGGAGAACAGCCAATGAACTCAATTGTATGCTGTTGCAGGCTATGTAGCACTTTTATAGCCCACCAACTAGACGTCTTCAGGACACCAGCGACTTGCCCTGACTTCCCTCCAACAATCATCCCAACAAAGAATGAACTTTGATAAAACCAGACGAGTTCCACGGTGCCATCAGCAGGCAAAAATCCAAAGCTACACACCGTCTCTTCTGCTCTGAAAGACTGTTACAAGAGATGGAGCCTGACATCATGGACCGGACGAACTCAGCAGCTTTATAGGGATTGGTCCATGCACTAAGGAATGATCTCTCTCACTTTCTGTATGTGTGGATGTATACATATATATATAAGAGTGATGGTATATTGAAAAATGTGGGATCTGTGCATGATGTGAATGGTATGGAATAAGGGGTGGATACTGTCATGGGTTCAGCAGTAGCACTCATTTTTCTCCATCTTAGTAGCTGGTGCAGTGCTGTGTTTCTGACTTTAAGCCTGGGGACAGCACTGACAACACCAATGTCTTTAGATGTTGCTCAGCAATGTTTACTCTGACGAAGGACATTCTGAGTCTCATGCACTGCCAGGGAGGAGGGGAAGTCGGGAGGAAGCAGAGACAGGACACCTGACGCAATCAAACCAAAGAGGTATTCCATACCACAGCATGTCATGCCCAGTATATAAACTGGGGGCAGGAACCCAGAAAAGCCAGATTGATGCTCAGGTATGGCTGGGTATTGGACGGCAGATGGTGAGTGGTTGTATTCTCTTATCTTGTTATTTCCCTTATCATCATTATTATTGGTGGTAGCAGAAGTGGTTTAGTGTTATACCTTAGTTACTGGACTGTTCTTACCTCAGCCCGTGGGAGTTACATTCCAGAGAAGGGCTAGTTTGAAATGTGACGCTCCAGGGCAGCCTTGGTTGCAGCTGTCATGAGATGGTCAAATTCGAGATCCTCAGGACAGTGAGAAGAGCGTGCAGCAAGCTCACTGCCCTGGACTTCAAGAGAGCAGACTTTGGCCTCCTCAGGAACTTGCCTAGGAAGGTTCCATGGGATATAGCCCTAGAGGGCAAGGGGTCCCAAGACTGTTGGTTGATATTCAAGAATCACCTGCTGCAAGCTCAGGAGTGATACACCCCAACTAGAAGGAAGTGCTGCAGGAGGGCCAGGAGACCTCCTTGGATGGATAAGGAGTTGCCAAGGAAAATTCGAGAGAAAAAAGAGGCTTAAAGAAGGTAGAAGCAAGGACAGGCGGCCTGGGAAGAATACAGGGATGTTGTCTGGGAAGCTAAGGACCAAGTCGGGAAAGCTAAGGCCCAGTTAGAATTAAACTTGCCTTGGTATGTGACAGATAACAGGAAGGGATTCTATAAGTACATTGCAGATAAAAGGCAGACTAGGGACAACGTGGGCCCCCTCCGGAAGCTATCGGGAGAACTGGCTACCCTAGATTTGGAGAAGGCTGAGGTTCTTAATGACTTCTTTGCCTCAGTCTTCACTGACAAATGCTCTGACCACACCACCCAAGTCTTGGAAGGCAGACGCAGGGACTGTGAGAAAGAAGACCCTAGGCCCACTGTTTGAGAGGATCTGGTTCGAGACCATCTTAGGAACCTGAATGTATACAAGTCCATGGGACCTGATGAAATCCATCTGCGGGTCCTGAAGGAGCTGAGGAATGAAGCTGCTAAGCCACTGTCCATCTTATTTGAAAAATCATGGCAGTCAGGTGAAGTTCCCGACAATTGGAAAAAGGGAAATATAACCCCCATTTTCAAGAAGGGGAAAATGAATGACCCAGGGAACTACAGACCAGTCAGCCTCATCTCTGTGCCTGGCAAAATCTTGGAGCAAATTCTCCTGGAATGCACGCTAAGGCACATGAAAAGCAACAAGATGGTTGGTGACAGCCAGCATGGCTTCAGTAAGGGGAAATCTCGCCAGGCCACTTCGGTGGCCTTCTATGATGGAGCTACGGAACTGATGGACAGGGGTAGAGCAGTTGAAGTCATCTACCTGGACTTGTGCAAAGCGTTTGACACTGTCCCTCATGACATCCCTGTCTCAAAGTTGGAGAGACATCAATTTGATAGGTGGACCACTCAGTGGATAAAGAACTGGCTGGGTGGCCGCACGCAAAGAGTTGTGCTCAATGGCTCAATGTCCAGCTGGAGACCAGTAACAAGTGTTGTCCCTCAGCAATCGGTGTTCGGACTGGTTGTGTTCAACATCTTTCTCGGTGATATGGACAGTGGGATTGAGTGTGCCACAGTGGGACTGAGTGTGCAATCAGCAAGTTTGCCGATGACACCAAGCCGGGTAGTTCACTTGATAGGTTGGAGGGAAGGGATGCCATCCAGAGGGACCTTGACATGCTTGTGAGGTGGGCTGATGCCAGCTTGATGAAGTTTAAGCATGACAAGTGCAAGGTCCTATGCCTGGGTCGGAGCAATCCCAGGCACAGCTACAGGTTGGGCAGAGAAGAGATTCAGAGCAGTCCTGCAGAGAAGGACTTGGGGGTGTTGGTCGATGAAAAAATGAACATGAGCTGGCAGTGTGCTCTTGCAACCCGGAAAGCCAACCATATCCTGGGCTGCGTCAAAAGGAGCGTGACTAGCAGGTCGAGGGAGGTGATCCTGCCCCTCTACTCTGCTCTTGTGAGACCTCACTTGGAGTATTGTGTGCAGTTCTGGTGTCCTCAACATAAAAAKKACATGGAACTGTTGGAACAAGTCYAGAGGARGGCCACGAGGATGATCAGGGGASTGGAGCACCTCCCDTATGAAGAYAGGCTGAGMAAGYTGGGGCTGTTCAGCCTGGAGAAGAGAAGGCTGCGTGGAGACCTCACAGCAGCCTTCCAGTATCTGAAGGGGGCCTATAGGGATGCTGGGGAGGGACTCTTCATGAGGAACTGTAGTAATAGGACAAGGGGTAGCGGGTTCAAACTTAAGCAGGGGAAGTTTCAATTGGATATAAGGAAGAAATTCTTTACTGTAAGGGTGGTGAGGCCCTGGAATGAGTTGCCCAGGGAAGCTGTGAATGCTCCATCACTGGCAGTGTTCAAGGCCAGGTTGATCAGGTGGTCTGTAACAGATGCCCACAGTAATGTCTTCCATCACTGTTCTCCCTGTAACCCTGACCCACAAACTCTCTATTGGCTGCTCACCTGTCCCCAGGCAGATTTCCATACTCTCCAGCCTATCCATAACATAAATAGCAACTCCCCATCCCCACCTACTGGGCCTGTCTTTCCTAAAGAGCCTGTAACCTTCCATTCCAACACTCCAGTCATAGGAGCCATCCCACCATGTTTCTGTGATGCCTATTATATCATACCCCTGTAGACGTGCACACATCTCTAATTCCTCTTGTTTGTTCCCCATGCTACGGGCGTTTATATAGAGGTATCTTAGCTGAGCTCCAAATGAAGCCAGCTCATTGGCTGGAGTGGCTGGAATATCTCTACATCGCTCCAAGCATTTATTATAGGTGCTGGCAACTGACTGGGAGTGTTGGGATGGAATGACACCCCCCTCCCCCAACACATCTAGTTTAAAGCATCCTTGACCAGTCTGGCAAGCCTCCAACCAAATCCACTCTTCCCTTTCTTTGTCAGACCAGCTCCACCAGCCCCCAGTAGACCTGGCCTCCTAAATTGAGTCCCATGTTCAAGGTACCCAAACCCCTGACTACAGCACCACCCTTCTTACCATTTATTAACCTGGCCAATCCTCCTAGCCTTTTTAAGGTCCTCCCCTTTATCCTGGAGTACTGATGAAAAGACTATCTGAGCTCCAGAGCCCCTAACCACCTCTCCCAGAGCTCTGTAGTCCTTCTTTATGTTCTCCAGGCTACTGTTATCTATATCAGTAGCACCTGCATGGATCACTAGAAGTGGGTAAGAGTCAATGGGACTGACTAGAGCAGGCAGCCTCTCTGCAACATCCCTGATCCGAGCCCCTGGTAGGCAACACACCTCCCTTGAGAGGGGGTCAGGCCGACAGATGGGTGCCTCTGTTCCTTTCAAAGTAGAGTCCCCTACCACTATGACCTGCAGCTTTTTCCTGGCAGCTCCAGTAGTGATCTTCTTTACCAGTGCATCAGCCGGTTGTTCCTGGTGGGAGTGTGTTTCTTCATTAGCCCCCTGGAGGACAGCAAAGCAATTCTGGGTGGGGACAACAGATTTAGGAGGAAGGCCCTTGCTTTTAATTGTCCTCTTCCTCCTTTTTTTTTGGTTTCCAGGTAGCTCCCCCCAGTTTTTATACTGGACATGATGTGCTGTGGTATCAAATTCCCCTTTGGCTGGTTTGGGTCAGGTGTCCTGTCTCTGCTTCCTCCCTGCTTCCCGTGCCCCTCCTCACTGGCAGAGCATGAGACTGAAAAAGTCCTTGATCGGAGTAAACATTACTTAGAAACAACTAAAAACATCGGTGTGTTATCAGCACTGTTGTCAGGCTAAAGTTGAAAAATACAGGACTGCACCATCTACTAAGAAGGAGAATAATGTCTGCTACAGCTGAACCCAGGACATAACTTCAAAAGCTTAATTTGCTAATGCATGCCATACATAAGCCATGATCTGCAGAGGACAATTCCCACTGGTTTCATATCTAAGTATGTGCAGGTGTGTAGATTAAAATTTGTAAGAAATACATACTTTACCAGTGTTGTTGACCTGACTAAATTATTAAAAACAAAGTCATACTTTGCAGCTGCAAATGAGTAGCTTAGTTTTTTAAATGTTCTCTGTTTTTCTCTCTGCATCATCTGTTGCTCTCAGGGGCTATACAGCACAGACTTCCAGCTCATCTCTTCAGCCTTGGGGTGTAGATTTTCTGTGTATTTTTTTTTTAAGAGAATTAAGATTCATATAATTTGCTGAAACCTTAGAAGAAAAAAGTATGTTAGGTGTTAAGTGTATTACATCAGTGTGAAATTAAAAAGAATGTTAGACCTTTTTCTGCTGTATTGCATGGGAAATTGATGACTGTTTTACTTTTCCATCTTCATGCCATAGCCATCCCCAAACTCTGCCCACAAACTTTACCATCATAAAAATGAAGCTATGCTGAGATTCCTCTGCTACATACGATTGAAACTAAATGTTGACATTTATTGGAAATCTCAAAGCATGTGTACAAGCTGAGTTTTGTGCAAAGATTTTTCAAACCAGGGAAATATTTTAGTGTTTGTATTATTTTTTCAAGTTCTGCTGTTACAAAGCCCCTCTAGTACTTTACCTGGAAAAGCAGTAATAAATGATAAGCTGCACTTGGATGTTTGAGGTTTGTTTTGATTTTTTTTTCTTTTGTTGTCAATCCCTAACAAGTAGGCTAACACGTGAAGGATGTGATATGCTACAGGGAAAGGCTACTGAGACTAAAACAGGAAGAACTGACTGTGGAAGAATCTATTGTGCTCCATTAGGACTTCAGTAGAAGTAGCCATACAACCTATTTTGCAAATAGAAATGTCATCCCAGTGTCTTGTCTGTGTGTTCCAGTGGTGTTGGCAGAATAACTTATGACAAAATATAGTGGGATTTGGGTCCAAATAAATGAACATCTTGCCTGTGTCCTATTGCCACAGGTTGTTTTCTGTGGTTCTGGAAAATGCTGGCAACAATTAGCTTCATTTTCCCTTGGGCATTACTGTGACCTCATCGTACTGTGCATAATATTTTTTGTTTTCTCAGAGTTTTTAATTAGAAATAAACTTGTAAAATTTGAGTCATTCAGGAGTCCATAGCACTTGCAACAGTGAGGGGTTGAGGAACTCAAGTAAAAAGCACTAATTGCATTCTGCAGTATATTTTATGTTTGCAATTAGAAAATTATGGAATAGTTAGGGTTGGAAAGGACCTTAAGATCATCTAGTTCCAACCCCCCTGCCATGGGCAGGGACACCTCACACTAAACCATGTCACCCAAGGCTCTGTCCAACACGGCCTTGAACACTACAGTCCCTAACAAAGAGTTCCTCCCCAGCATCCTTGTAGGCCCCTCTTCTGAAAAGAGACTCTAGGGAGATGACACTTTCCCTGGCTAGCATTGTTGTAGCTGACAGAACGCATAAAAGGCAAATCGCTTTTTCTCCAGCTTTCAGCCTGAGCCAATCAAATGCAGAAATTCTCGGCTTCTTCTAATCTTGAATCCTGGTTTTTGAAGTTTACAGAATGATTGTAGCTTCTGAGCACAGAATAATTTTGTCACATAGTCTATTCTAGTTCACATAAAGGCTACTGGTGCCCTAAATACCACTAATAAAATAATTTGTTCTTTGCATTGTAGACGTCAGTCTGATTAAAAATGATTGCACATTGTAGCATTAACGCACATTTCATTATGAAGAAATGATCCCTGAAGGCACCTTACACTTACCTTCCCATAAAAAAATAATTTATACCTGGAAACTTTTTTTTCTTCCCTCTTGAGCTGTTATTATAGACCCCTGCAAGGATTCCTGTGCCCTGCTGCGTTAAACACTTGTACAAAAACACAATCTCTGTACTGAAGAGCTTACAGAGTCTTTCATTTTATTTTCAGACAACAGCACAGAGAGACTAGAAAGCACAAATAACAAGGTGATTTTGATCATGATATGCTCTATTTAATCACTGTAAAGGCTTTATAGATATCACAGCAAATGAGAGTTTCAAAAGGATGGACTTATAGAATCATAGAATAGTTAGGGTTGGAAAGGACCTTGAAAGGAAGAAAGATGACCTCAAGGAATATTTTGAAAGCTCAAGAAATAAACAACCAAGACACTTTGCTCCTTTGTAGGTCAGAATAAAAACTAACAGAAAGTGAGGCAATAGATAAGGCAGAGCAGACCACAACCGAACAGCTTTGTTTGGAAGTAGCTGGAAAGATTCTGTCACAAGTACACTTAAGAGGCATGCATGGAAACCATGCAGGGTGGCTAACTCCAGAATCAAGCAAATGACCTTAGCAGCAGAGTTCTGCACTGCTGTTAAATGCAAAAAATTGGATTCAAGGTTAATATAGGAGGGTTTTTTTCTCAGTGTGAGGGAGAAGTCCAGGATTTGAAAGCTTTTTTGGTGATTCTGTTTCTGGTTTTGCTCCAGCTCAGTGCAAGATACTGTGACAAGCTATTAGAGGCATGTGATAGAAAAGACTATGACTCGTGTTAAAAAAGGAAATAGAGAAATGATAGTTTGTTACAAAATATGGTGTGAAAATTCATGAAACAAGAAACCATTAATATGGGATGGGAAATAACTATACAAGAAACTGAGTTATTATATCCACATAGCTAAGGCAATATTAATAAAAAGTCGCCATCCTTTACTTCTTTGGGTAAAAGAAAAGTGTTTGGAAAACATGGGTTAAAATACTTTCAGCCTAACTTAGAGAACAGTGTTTGTGTTGTAAATCTGTGATGTGATAATAAGCTTTAATGGCCCTTCTACTTATCTGTTAGCTTTTAGAACAATGCTTGTGTTGTAAGTCTGTGATGTAATAATAAGATTTAGTAGCCCTTTTACTTAGCAGTCAGCCTGAAATCAGTGCCTCCTGGGCATCTGCTAAGCTTCAAACACTCCTTATCTGCCAGGACGGTGTTGCTTATCTCTTGTAAGGAAGACACACTGCTCTAAATCTTTACCAGTTGTCAGAAACTCGCCAGTACGGCTGGTTTCAGCTAATTGGGACTACTAGGGCATTCAATCGTGCTAAAGGTGCATCCTGAGGAAGACTGCTTACTTCATCTTGAAGGCCCCTGCCCACAGGAGGAAGACTACTTACTTCATCTTGAAGACCCCTGCCCACAGGAGGAAGACTACTTACTTCATCTTGAAGACCCCTGCCCACGACCGTCGGAGGGCAGTGCGCAAGCGCCAAAAGGGAGGAGACTTATGATAATGAGTACCTAAACTAACTGTAATATCCCCGCTGTTCTCTCGGAAACCTACTGAATATGCATGTTTGTGTGTAATAAATATCTGCTCGCTTAACCCCTCGGTGTGCGGCTTGGGTGGAGTGATGACTTCCCGGGCACCCAGCGCTGCTTGCTTATCTCCCATCAAGGAGCACAATAAAGAAATTGGCTGCTAATATCGGTGCTGATGTTGGTTTTTTTTATAAAAAAATTGGTGTTTATAACAGCCAAGAGCATTTAACATTGCCCAAGAGTTCAATGCTTAAGAAAAACCAAGCATTTATTTCATTAACAGTGGTACTCAAGCTACACCTATACTATCCTTTAATCCTGGCTCCTCAGTTTTATAAAACCCCCTGACTTTAGAAGTCACCTAGAAAATAAAGGTCTATAAAGGTCAGGACCACCCAAGTACCAAAAAGATACTTCATCACATACTGGGACAGAAGAAAAGCCAGAGTTGGACATGCAGTGTAATCTGGCCAAAGTCCACAAATAATACAGACACCTGAGCTGGCATCAATTGAAGCTAAAGTAGCCATATGGTGTGGCACAGCCCTGTGTGGACACAACAAAATTGCATTTCATTAACACAGCACTGGGGGTAAGCTAGCCACCTCTGCCTTCCCCAAGTTCTGGTACCTTCCTAACAGTCCACCACATCCACTGCTAGCTCAGTAATTCTGTACCTCACTCCAGGGCTCTATGTTATGCACCAACAAGCAACCATGTTCAACAGTAACTGCAGCCATGTGTAGAGGAATTCTTAGAGGCTAAGGGGCATAGTGTCTTGATGCAGGCCTACTTGCACAACCCAGCCTATCAGCCTGTCGACAGGCTCAGTGTGTCCTTGAAGCAGGCAAACCAGGGAGCAGAGCCAAAATAAACCGGCTAGCCAGAGGAGAAACAGGGGGTA
>CABHOG010000171.1:149235-174886 GCA_902168055.1 Aratinga solstitialis
TGTTCTTCGGCCTTCAGCAACCCCACAACAGAAGGATCCTCTGAGAGACCAGGCAAGGTGGACAGCTGCTCAATTTCCTCTGTCTCCAAAGCAGCAACACCAAAAGCCCATCGGTACCCTTTTGGGTCTTTGAAGTACCCTCTCCTGAGGTAGTCTATGCCAAGGATGCATGGAGCCTTTAGAGCAGTCACAATGGGGTGTTTTTCCTATTCCCTCCCAGTCAGGCTGATTTCAGCCTCCAGTACAGTCAACTCTTGGGATCCTCCTGTCACTCCAGAAATATAAATGGGTTCCACCCCTTGACAGCTTAATGGCATCAAGGTACGCTGTGCACCAGTATCTACTAGAGCCTTATACTTCTGTTGGACTGATGTGCCAGGCCATTTGATCCACACAGTCCAGTAAATCCGATTGTCCCCTACCTCCACCTGGCTGGAGGCAGGGCCCCTCTAATAGTGATCACAATATTTGTCACTTACATCTGGTAGACAGGGATTAGTCTTCTTTATCACAGGTGCTGGAGTAAAATCAGCTCTTCCACTCCATCTGGGAACCTGCTCACCAGAGAGTGAAGCCACAGCCTTCATGGGGTGATCAGCCTCGACCTTTATTCTCCTCTTCAATTCACGCACCCGTTCCTCCAAAACTGAAGTAGGCTTTCCATCCCACTTCGTCATATCTTCTCCGTGATCCCGCAGGTAAAACCATAGGGTGGCCTGTGGTGTATACCTTCTATATCTTCTCTCTTGAACAGTAGGACACCTTTTGTTAATAGCTGAGACGTGTGTTGGTACACATGGGGAGCTGGATAGATCAGATAGATCATCTCTCAATTGTTTAAGGTCCTGGGACAGTTTTTCCACAGCTGAGATGATGGAAGGGATGAGATTGTCTTCGAACTCTCAGAGTTTATGAATCATTTCATCCACTTTTGGTGGTATTATGTCATTCCAGGTTACTGTTGCCAATGAGTGGGCATATGATGAGGGTGCATTCCGTGTAAATTTCCACCACATGGGTCGTGTACATTCGACTTCATCTGTATCTATGGGCATATCCCCGTTATTCGGCTTGATATGATAGATCATTTCTACAATGGCTGATTCCCTCAGAGACTGGATGCCTTTTTCTAGAGTAGTCCACTTGGCCGAACGACTCATAACATCGTCCTTGTATGGAAACCTTTCTTTCACAGCTGCCAAGAGCCGCCTCCAAAGGCTGAGGGACCGTTTCTCTCTTGCAATTGCTTTGTCAATTCCCCCTTCCCTAGCAAGTGATCCCAGCTGTTTGGCTTCGCTACCTTCTAGTTCATGACCGTCAGCCCCATTGTCCCAGCATTGGAGCAACCAGGTGATGATGTGCTCCCCTGGCTGACAGGTAAAGTCTTTTCGCATATTCCGTAGCTCTGTTGAGGTCCGAGGTCGGGAAGTCGCCTCTTCATCTTCTTCTTCTTCATCATGTGATGATGACTCCTGATCAGATGCTATCCCAGGTGGTGAGTACATTGTTTCTTCATCTTGCTTTGTCTTTCTTGCCTCTTTTTTTTGCTTTTCCTCTTGCGTACAGGGGCAACCGATATTGGTACGAGTTGGTCCTCTGGTTTAGCTGCGGTGATTATCACTGTGTTTTGGGTAGCTGCTGTACTTGTCACTGGGGTTTGAGTAGCAGCTGTACTTGTCACTGGTGGTGGTGTAGCTGCTGTACTTGGAGCTGGAGTAGGTGCACTGTCCATTACGGTCGAAGTTTGAGTAGCTACTGTACTTGTCCCTGGGGGTGGTGTAGCTGCTGTGCTTGGAGCTGGAGCAGCCGTGCAATCTGCTGCTCCGCCCTCAGATCCAGGGACATTTTTTTCCTTTTGAAGGTGCTGGATGGTGTTGAACAGGGCTCTGTAAGCATAAGCCAAGCCCCAGCACGTTGCCATGATTTGTCCAATCTGTGGTGTGACCAGACTGACAACACACCTCCTTTAAGTGTTTTACTAATTTTTCTGGATTTTGCACTTGTTCTGTGGTGAAGTTCCAAAGCACTGAAGGGGCCCCCTGGCCTACATACTTGCCCATACTATCCCACACACCATGACACTCATGACTGTCCAGCCCCGGGGAAAATCTCTTGGTTCTCCTATATCGTTGTCTAACCCTAGACAAGGGAAAAGACGAAATGGTCATGGGGAAAACACATTCTGTATGTGTGAACATGGCGATCCCATCACAATAAGCAGGCAGGTCTCAAGGGTACTTAAAGGCCATTCAAAACCTTAAAAATTCTCAAACGATACAGTAAATGGTCTGGTGGGGGGGCTGGGAGCATAAAAGAATGTTTCCTTCAGAGGTTGACCACCCGAGGAGGTGAAAAAAGATGTGTAATTGCTGAGCACTTCTATTATATTCCTCCCAAAGCATAGAGGTAGTGACAACACTGAGAACAAAAGCTGGGTCAATTTCATGATCACTGAGTCTGTTGTATTACAAGTCATTCTGATAAAGTACAGTGAAACAAGAACCTTAACCCAAACCCCATGTCTGAAAAATGCTACGATTACAAATACCGGCTGTAAGTAAAGTACCACATGCTGAACCTGTGAGATCCAGAGCAACAACTCTGAGAGCCAGTAAATCAGCATTGTGACGAATGACTATTAATCCTGTCGTTATTTCAACCCTTCATGCCCCACGTTGGGCGCCAAAAAGAACTGTCTTGGTTTAAGCTGTAATTCACAGTTTGCTCACTCACTCCCCCCTCTTTCTTCCCCCCGCTTCCGGAGGGATGGGGAGAAGAATGGGAAGAATGTAACTCCCACAGGTTGAGATAAGAACAGTCCCGTAACTGAGGTATAACACAAATCACTACTGCTACCACCAATAATAATAATGACAAGGGGAATACAAGGGAAGAGAATACAACTGCTCACCACCCAACAACCGAGCTGTGAACTAACTCTTCCAGGTCTCTGCTCTCCATTTTTACATCCTGGGCATGATGTGCTGTGGTATGGAATACCTCTTTGGTCAGTTTGGGTCAGGTATCCTGTCTCTGCTTCCTCCCGGCTTCCCCTCCTCCCTGGCAGAGCATGAGACTCAGAATGTCCTTGGCCATACCAAAACGTTCTAAGCAGTAACTGAAAACATTGGTGTTATCAGCACTGTTCCCAGGCCGAAAGTCAGAAACACGGCTCTGCATCAGCTACCAAGAAGGAGAAAAATGACTGCTACTGCTGAACCCATGACAGCCCCCAGGTTACCTTAAACACACTAAGCAGGACTCCTCCCCTGTGCCCCTGTGTTGCAGGCCTCTTAAGGCTTTGTTTGTGGTGTCTCTACAAACTGCCCCAATACTTCAGTAGATAGAGAGGGGTTTTTTTTTTCCTTCACTCCATAGCTCTGGTGTCCATCCTGGCCCTTTCACTAGTGGAGCACTGGGTGCCCAGTCGGACGGCAGCTTCTTTTGAACATGGTTACCAAGCTCTGGCAAATAACTTTTTTTTTTTTTTTTTCCCCAAAGTCGCTCACTCTGCTTTGGGTGGCTACAAACGCAGCAGCAGCTATAAATGCCTGCCTGCTCGGCTGCAGCTACAGCTGCCAGCCTGTCGAGCAGCAGCCATAAATACCTGCCAGCAACAGCACTTTTGCATTAACCCTTTCTTGCCCAAAATGTTAATCTGCTACCCCTTAAAAACTTTTACGTGAACCTGACAACAAAAACTACACTGAACACCGTCTGCCCTCAACACACACACACACACACACATGCATGGGATCCCACAAACACGCTCCACACAACTACAGTATCTGAAACAGAATCCAGACAATCATTACTCCCACTACACAGTCCCGTGTGCAGAACGTGGTGCAAGGACCCTCTGAAAACAATCAGGAAACCAACTCCAAGCAGCATCATTGCAGTGCAAGGTGGCAGGCTCAACCTCAGCGAGCGTCCTCCCAGAGGCTCTGCCTCCCCCACGTCTCATAAGGCTTGGGCTTTTATACTGACCAAAATGCACACTCGTTCCGATGCAGGTGGCCAGCCTACATTGGAAGAAGTGTCCAGCAGTATCTGTAAAGGTCTGCAAGGGTTGGTAGAAACATGGGCATACTTATATTTGCCAACTTTTAGTACATAAGTATTACAGAGAGACTATATAAAATGAGTTGTATATCCCCGTTCACCTGATATCTTTGATAAGAGCATACAAGAGACCTTCCCACCGCGGGTCTCGATCCGGCACATACACCACCAGGAAAGCACACAATGCATCTGCATCCCCCACCCATCTCACTTCTCCCTTTACAGCTGCCCATTTATCATGAGGATCTGGGGGATATAAATCAGGCTCCTTTTCCGGATCAACAGGTACCGGGTCAAAAGGACTATCCAGGTCAGCATCAGAATTATCAGGCGTCAGAATCTCAGGAGCAGCAGCAGCAGTCTGATGAAAGTGCACAGACTCCTCATTAATGTGTTCTGGAGTTTCAGCGTTATCAAGTGCAATTAAAACATTTCCTCCCACAGGTTTCAGGTGATCTGAGAGTAGGCTCTTTCTCGGGATTAACAGRGCCCGGGKCAAAAGGATCGTCTTCATCCCYGTCCTCAGTCTTTGCAGCCGCAGCAGAGACCGGCAGAGGTTCGGGGGGGGGGGGGGGGGGGGGGGGGGGGGGGGGGGGGGGGGGGGGGGGCACTGGGCTTCACTATCTCATTTTTTGACTTTAGCGTTTCTAAAATACTTCTCCAAATGGCTAACAAGTTTTTCTCAGTGTTATCGCCTCTTGTGGCTGCGTCCCACAATTTAACTCCTGCACCATCCCATAAAGAGACCTCAAATACGGTGGACTCATCAGTCTCTGGGTAATGCGTCTTCAACCATTTTGACATTAACCTTGAGTCTGTCTCTTTAAAGGTTGCTCCCTTCTTCTTAAGAAGGACTGAAAACATCTGTAAAACGGAGGCTTCTTCCTTAGTATTATTTCCCCCCATAGTCCCATTCCTGGCTGCTCACCTTTTCCAGCTGGTCATTATGTCTGGACCTCTTCGGTGCTCCCCCACAGGCCTCCTCACCTCTCTCAGGTGATAGGTTTGTGTAGCCAAAAGATCCTTTAATGCTGGTTACATAGTAACTACTGTTTTCTCTTCTTTTGAAAGTTGAGAATCCATCATCCTGACCACTCACCTTTTTCAGAGGTGCTAATTTTCCCAGGAGGACAGCTCTCTGGTCCGCTGCCTAACTTGTTCAGTCAGCTTCTCCACTGGGGCTCTTCATCCGCCTTTAAAGTCCCTTTTTGGGTGCCATTTGTGGAGAGGAAGGCACCTACCCTGTTTCTGGTTACAAACGAAATCCTTTATTTCACATCTCGCATCCCTTTTATAGTCTACTAAGTGCTAAGCAGTAACTTTTCACTCTCTCACTCCCTTATCATCCCGATTTAGCAAAACTACTAAGGGTTACAAATATTCACATTGTTTGGTCTGTCTTTGAGATGCACATCCTGCTTTATCTTGCAAACTGTCTGCTTTGTTTTGCTAACCGATCTTTACCCTTCATTGTTGTCTTTACGGTTCCCAAGGCTTAGGTGGACCAGGGCAATAGCACCTGGTACTTTCTTCACTGTTCCCAGGGCTTAAGCCAGACCAGGGCAATAATGCCTGAATCCATATCATTAACTATTTCTATCCCTTCACCCACAAATCATGACATTTTTAGAAAGCTGTGAGAGCAGTAATACATGTACAAACCCCCAAAAAGCTATACAGCAGCCCCCACAAAGTTCAGTACCTCAAAGATGCTACCCAGCACAGAGTAAGACAGGGTTGAGTTCTATGGTATGTCCTGGGTTCAGCTATAGCAGACATTATTCTCCTTCTTAGTAGATGGTGCAGTCCTGTATTTTTCAACTTTAGCCTGACAACAGTGCTGATAACACACTGATGTTTTTAGTTGTTGCTAAGCAATGTTTACTCCGATCAAGGACTTTTTCAGTCTCATGCTCTGCCAGTGAGGAGGGGCACGGGAAGCAGGGAGGAAGCAGAGACAGGACACCTGACCCAAACGAGCCAAAAGGGGTATTCCATACCACACCACGACATGCCCAGTATATAAAATAGGGGGAGTTACCTGGACGGGCCAGATCACTGCTCAGGTCGGTCTGGGTGTTGGTTGGCAAGTCATGAGCAATTGTATTTTCTCCCTTTGTAATTTCCCTTATTATTATTATTGCTGGTAAAAGTAGTGGTTTCTGTATTATACCTTAGTTACTGGACTGTTCTTATCTCAACCCATGGAATTTACATTCATTAGTTTCTCCTTCCTATCCCTCTGGGAGCAGGGGGAGGAAGGGGGGGAGTGAGTGAGCGGCTGTGTGGTTCTGAGTTGCTGGCTGGGCTTAAACCACCACAATTCTTTTTGGCGCCCAACATGGGGCACAAACCCACGACCCTGAGATTAAGAGTCTCATGCTCTACCAACTGAGCTAGCCAGGCAGTGAAGAAAGATGAAGACCCAATGCGGGCATTTAAGGTGATGCCATCTGAACAAGAATTATTACTACAGGAATCAGAGAAAGAGGTAACTTCTCAATCCCAGACCTCAGCCGAGCTGAGGAATATGCAAAACGTTTTCACCCATCTTCCAGGAGAGCACATCATCACCTGGATGCTCCAATGCTGGACAGTCACGAACTAGAAGGTAGGGAAGCCAAGCAGCTGGGATCACTTGCTGGGGAAGGGGGAACTGACAAAGCAATTGCAAAAGAGAAACAGTCTCTCAGCCTTTGGAGGTGGCTCTTGGCAGCTGTGAAGGAAAGGTTTCCTTACAAGGACGATGTTATGTGTCGCTCAGCCAAGTGGACCACGATAGAAAAAAGCATCCAGTCCCTGAGGGAATCAGCCATTCTAGAGATGATCTATTGTAGGCTGGATGTCCAGAATGCACCTGTAGGTCCAGATGAAGTTGAATGTACCTATGTGGTGGAAACTTACACAGAGTGCACCATCATCATATGCCCACTCACTGACATCAGTAACCAGGAGTGAGACAGCACCACCAACAGTGGATGAAGTGAGTCATCAACTCCGAGAGTTTGAAGACAATCTCACCCCTTCCATCATTTCAGCTGTGGAAAAACTCCTGACCCAAGAGACTCCCTGATTCCCATCCATAAGCTGATCTGTAGACTGCAGAGCCAAGGAGTTATCAGCAGGACCCAGTCACCCTTTAATAGCCCCAAATGGCCAGTGCGAAAGTCTAATGGAAATTGGAGACTAACAGTACACTATCATGGACTGAATGAAGTCACACCACCCTTGAGTGCTGCTGTACCRGACATGCTAGAACTTCAGTATGAACTGGAGACAAAGACAGCCAAGTGGTATGCCACGATTGATATTGCCAATGCATTTTTCTCAATTCCTTTGGCAGCAGAGTGCAGGCCACTGTTTGCTTTTACTTGGAGGGGCATAAAGGACACTTGGAACCGACTGCCCCAGGGGTGGAAACACAGCCCGACCATCTGCCATGGACTGATCCAGTCTGCACTGGAACAGGGGCAAGCTCCAGAACGCCTGCAATACATTGATGACATTATTGGGTGGGGTGATACAATGGAAGAAGTCTTTGAGAAAGGGAGGAAAATAATCCAAATCCTGCTGAAAGCCAGTTTTGCCATAAACCAGAGTAAGGTCAAGGGACCTGCACAGGGGATTCAATTTTTGGGAAAAAAATGGCAAGATGGACGTCGCCAGATCCCCACAGATGTGGTCAACAACATAACAGCAATGTCTCCTCCAACTAATAAGAAARAAACACAAGCTTTCTTAGGTGTTGTGGGGTTCTGGAGAATGCACATCCCAAATTGCAGTTTGATTGTAAGCCCTTTCTATCACATGAACCGGAAGAAGAATGATTTCAAATGGGCCCCTGAGCAACAACAAGCCTTTGAGCAAATTAAGTGAGAGAGAGTTTATGCAGTAGCCCTCGGACCAGTCCGGACCRGGCCAGATGTGAAAAATGTACTGTACACCGCAGCCGGGGAGAATGGTCCTACCTGGAGCCTCTGGCAGAAAGCTCCAGGGGAGACTCGAGGACAACCCCTTGGCTTTTGGAGCCGGGGATACAGAGGACCTGAGGCCAGCAATACCCCAACTGAAAAAGAGATACTGGCAGCCTATGAAGGGGTTCAAGCTGCTTCAGAAGTGATTGGCACTGAAGCACAGCTCCTCCTGGCACCCTAGTTGCCCGTGCTGGGGCTGGATGTTCAAAGGCAGGGTCTCCTCTACACATCATGCAACYGATGCTACATGGAGAAAGTGGGCTGCACTAATTACACAACGAGCTCGAACAGGAAATCCCAGTCGTCCAGGAATTCTAGAAGTCATCATGGACTGGCCAGTGGGCAAAGATTTTGGAATGTCACCAGAGGGGAGGAGGTGATGCCTGCTGAAGAGGCCCCACCATATAATGAACTGTCAGAAAGTGAAAAGCAATATGCCTTGGTTACTGATGGGTCCTGCCGTATTGTGGGAAAGCATCGTAGATGGAAGGCAGCCGTATGGAGTCCTCAACAACCAGTTGCAGAAACTGCTGAAGGAGAGGGTGAATCGAGTCAGTTTGCAGAGGTAAAAGCCATCCAGCTGGCCTTGGACATTGCTGAATGAGAAAAGTGGCCAGTACTTTATCTCTATACTGACTCACGGATGGTGGCAAATGCCCTGTGGGGGTGGTTGCAGCAATGGAAGCAGAGCAACTGGCAACGCAGAGGTAAACCCATCTGGGCTGCTGCACTGTGGCAAGATATCGCTGCCCGGGTGCAGAACCTGGTGGTGAAGGTACGCCAGGTAGATGCTCATGTACCCAGGAGTCGGGACACTGAGGAACACCAGAAAAAACAACAAGTGGATTAAGCTGCTAAGACTGAAGTGTCTCAGATGGATTTAGATTGGCAACATAAGGGTGAATTATTCAGGGCAGAGATGCAACAGACAGATGGGCACGTAATTGAGGGGTGGACTTAACAATGGACACTATTGCCCAGGTTATTCATGACTGAGAAACATGTGTTCCAATTAAGCAAGCCAAGCGGTTAAAGCCTCTTTGGTATGGAGGACGATGGCTGAAGTATAAATATGGGGAGGCCTGGCAGATTGATTATATCACCCTCCCACCAACCTGCCAAGGCAAGCTCCATGTGCTTACCATGGTGGAAGCAACCATCGGATGGCTGGAAACATACAGTGTGCCTCATGCCACTGCCCGGAACACTATCCTGGGCCTTGAGAAACAGGTTTTGTGGTGACACAGCACCCCAGAGAGAATTGAGTCAGACAATGGGACTCATTTCCAGAACAGCCTGATAGATGCTTGGGCCAAAGAGCATGGCATTGAGTGGGTATATCACATCCCCTACCAAGCACCAGCCTCTGGGAAAATCAAACGGTACAATGGGCAATTAAAAACTACACTGAGAACAATGGGTGGTGGGATTTTCAAACACTGGGATACACATTTACCAAAGGCCACTTGTCTGGTCAACACCAGAGGATCTGCCAACAGGGCTGGTCCAGTTCAGACAGAACTTCTACATCCTGTAGAGGGGGACAAAGTTCCTGTGGTGCACATAAAGAATTTGCTGGGGAAGACAGTCTGGGTTATTCCTGCTTCAGGTAAAGGCAAACCCAGTCGTGAGATTGCTTTTGCTCAGGGACCCGGATATACTTGGTGGGTAATGCGGGAAGATGGGGAAGTCTGATGTGTACCTCAAGGGGATTTGATTTTAGGGGAGAACAGCCAATGAACTCAATATTATGCTGTTGCCTGCTATGTAATACTTTTATAGCCAACCAACAAGATATCTTCAAGTCATCAGCGACTGGCCCTCCAACAATCATCCCAACAAAGAATGAACTTTAATGAAACCAGACGAGTTCTGCAGTAAAGGAACAATCAGCATCAGTAGGCAACGATCCAACACTGCACACGGCCTCCCCTGCTCTGAAAGACTATTACAAGAGATGGAGCCCGACATCACGGGCCGAATGGACTCAGCAGACTTATAGGGATTGGTCTATGCACTAAGGAATGATCTCTCTCCCTCTGTGTGTGTGTATGTATATATATATATGAGACATAAGAGTGATGGTATATTGTAAATGTGGGATTTGAGCATGACATGAATGGTATGGAATAAGGGGTGGATACTGTCATGGGTTCAGCAGTAGCAGTCATTTTTCTCCTTCTTGGTAGCTGGTGCAGTGCTGAGTTTTTGACTTTCGGCCTGGGAACAGCGCTGATAACACTGATGTTTTTGGTTAGTGCTAAGTAATGTTTTGGTCTGACCAAGGGCTTTCTGAGTCTCATGCTCTGCCAGGGATTAGGGGAAGCTGGTAGGAAGCAGAAACAGGACACCTGACCCAAACTGACCAAAGAGGTATTCCATACCACAGCACATAATGCCCAGGATGCAAAAACTGGGGGCCGGAACCCGGAACAGTTAGTTCACGGCTCAGTTGTTGGGTGGTGAGCAGGTGTATCCTCTTCCCTTGTATTTCCCTGGTCATTATTATTATTGGTGGTAGCAGTAGTGATTTGTGTTATACCGTATATACGGGACTGTTCTTATCTCAACCCGTGGGAGTTACATTCTTCCCATTCTTCTCCCCATCCCCCTTGGAGTGGAGGGGAAGAAAGAGGGGGGAGTGAGTGAGCAAACTGCATGAGTTATGGCTTAAACCACGACAGGGTGAATCAAGAACTGCTAACTGAAAAAGCAAGAGGGGTAGGGCAACCACAAGCTTTATCAGCCGCCACACAAGCAGCTTCAGGGTGGCAGAGAAGGAAGAAAAAAATTGGCTAATGACACAGTGTCGTGGTTTAAGCCACAATAACTCACCCAGTTCGCTCACTCACTCCTCCCTCTTCCTTCCCCCCAGTTCCCATGGGGATGGGGAGGTGAATCAAAAGAATGTAACTCCCACAGGATGAGATAAGAACAGTTTAGTACTTAAAGTATAACAGAAATCACTAYTGCTACCACCAATAATAATAATGACAAGGGAAAAACAAGGAAAGAGAATACAACTGCACACCACCCGATACCAAGCCCGACCCAGCAGTGAACCCCCACCCTTCTGGGTCTCTGCTCTCCGTTTTTACATCCTGGGTATGACGTGCTGTGGTATGGAATACCTCTTTGGTCAGCTTGGGTCAGGTGTCCTGTCTCTGCTTCCCCCTGGCTTCCACCCCTCCCTGGCAGAGCATGCGACTCAGAAAATCCTTGGTCAAACCAAAACATTATCAAGCAGTACCTGAAAACACTGGAGTTATCAGCGCTGTTCCCAGGCCGAGAGTCAAAAACACAGCTATGCACCAGCTACCAAGAAGGAGAAAAATGACTGCTACTGCTGAACCCATGACACACAGCAATCTCCTTGACTGTTAACACTGTGCAGTTTACTTCTGCAGCTGCTTCACATTCCTGTTTCATCAGAATGCCTCTGCTTTAAGGAATCACTTTAACCTGTCTTACTTCTCAAGAACTGATAACCTGGGGGAGGGGGTATATTTGTGTCCTCCTACCCATATGTCCATGGCAGTTGCCTGCAAAATTTGTCAAGCCTCACCATGAGCTGGACAGAGGAGTGGAAAAACCCAGTGCCTCAGCTACAGGAGCTGACTGTGAATATCCTGAGCAGAAGGAGATAGAGGAAGAGAAAAATGAATGACTGCAAAACATCACTTGGAGGCAACTGAAAAGTAACAGCTTGAATATGTGTGCTTGTAACATAGCTATTATTAGAGGCTGTGATTTTGTGTATAAAACCACCTGTATTTACTAGCCAGTTGCTAATAAGAAACTACACCTTGTATTGTATGGATTTGTCACTTGTAAAAGAGATGTTAGAGCATGCACATTTGCAGCAGCTGCTAGAAAATGCTAAGGCAGAAGCCAGAAAGATTCTAATACAATGATAGTGTTATAGAGCAGGCAATGGAACAAATTAAGAGGGTGAGAGAACTCCACTGATAAGAAATTTCTTTGGCTGGTCCCTCACTGCCACTAGCATCTTCARCATGCTGCTGCACCCTGTAGTCTACATACTGCTAATGTAAATCTGTCTGTGCTCTGCCATACTAGTGACTTGCTACTGGATGAACCAGGTGAAACTCTGCATTGACAACAAGGTGTAAGGACTGAGGTTGGCCAAATGCCTCCTACCACAGTCAAGGGCAAGACTGGGTTGGCCTCTGTGTTTGCCACCAAGAAGAATCTTTAGCTCCGCTGTTGGCTGCAACCCAGCAGGCGTTGAGTGATGGGGACACATGCCATGCCAGACCTTGATGTGAGGGATGGCCTCCCCTGTTATCAGAGAGCTATCCAGGAGAGAAGGGCAGGCCAAGCAGCCTGTGGTTGGCATATGTTGGAGGTATGAACTAGCCCATATCCCCTGCTCAAGTAGGGTCATCTAAAGCAGGTATTGATAGTAGATATATAAAACAAAAAAAGGGGAATGCAATGATTTTCTCCACACAAACAGTTAGCAAAAGCACAATTTGTACTAAATTCTTTAAATTTGTCTAGTTTTGATTCTCTTTCAGCAATACAGCGTTTGTTACATCTGACAGATGATTCCTTGCCCAAACCACCAGTTCTATATAAAGACCTACATGATAACGAGTGGAAAGGACCAGAGCCATTGCTGACATGGGGTCGAGGATACAGCTGTTTACAGCTAGCGACAGGACCATGCTGTCTGCCAGCGAAACATATAAAGCCCCAGAACTCAACAACATAAAGAAACAGCAAGGACAGAAATCTTTGTAATATCTGTTCTATTATGTGTGACCATGGGTAATGGACAAGTATACTGGGCACATTTGTTAAATCCCCCATTATTCTGACCTGTTACATGGTGTGTAGGATTCACTGGTATGCCACATGTTATAAAGGTTCAAGTTACTTCAAATCAGACTAATCTTACTGAAATAATGCTGCCTGGAGTAGTGGGTGGTTATGTTAATTACACAGGTCAAGCAGTGATAGAGCGGATACAGCAAATTGTAAAAAACATGCTAGTAAAACAAAAAGGGGGAATGATAGGGGAGACCCCAAATGCACGAATCATCAAAGTATTGTTTGTCTTAAATTCTTTAACATTATCCAGTGCTGATTTACACCCAGGCATGAATGTCCCCCCAATGATTAGGCATTTTTCTGCATTCAACAAAACTCTCTCTTCATCTCAAAACACTGCTGCCATCTATATCTGGGGTACAGGAAGCATGTTAGCAGATGACATAGCGGATAATTCCTGATATACAAATTTCTCTCAGTCTTTGGCAGTGGCGCAGGATGATGATCTGATGGAAGCGCTTATCCATCTTCATACAGGTGAACAATTTGATATCATCCTCCACAATAAAATAACAACCTTCTGTATCCTTGTTTTCTTCTTTTATGTATCTGTAGTACAGGGTTCTGTCTGCTGTATTCATAGATCCTAGAGCCTGATTGCGGATCTTGTATTTGGCCATCATTTCTTTGTTTAGATTTTTAACCACTGCATTGATCTGATCACATGTTATGTGGCCTTTCATATACAATGGTAAAGCCTTTGGAAAATCATAACTGGGAAGGTCCTTTTAGGTTAATAACTTGGGGAAGAGGCTATGCTTTTGTCTCTACATAACAAGGACCCCGATGGATCCCCACGCGATGTACTCGTCCATCTATACAAGCAACGGCTGCCAATGAAGATTGATGCTGATTCATCGCTGAAGTTAACCCATGGGAAATGTACAAAGTTGACCGGTCTCTTTTTTGGAGAACCAGTCAATGGAGAGGGTATCCATGTGGGAGCGTATCGCAACTGGACTTTCCAGCCACTGGTAATAGACTGGGAACATTTAAGCCCAGAAAGGGTACCACTGGACAACAGGGTTGCTTTTAGACGTTGATTCTGTGAGGCACGCCTCACTACAGAACAGAATGACTGTTGTTTTTTTATTGTTAGCTCAAGGCCATGGTTGCGAAGATTTTGATGGTATGTGCTGCATGAACTTATCAGATCATCCATAAAAGCATTCTGGACTTAATAACAAGGACAGCACACCTTCAGGAAGATAAGGGACTGAATTGGTTGAACAAAGTGTTTTCTGGCTTTAGCATTACAGGATGGCTTTACTTTATCTTAATCATTTTGTCAGTCTTTTTAGGTATTCTAATCTGTGTGCCTTGTTTCCTACAATAGCTAATGGAGAATATAGAAACTTTGGCAGAAGTAGATCATAAATCTATAAAAGCTGTCTTTTAGTAAAACAAAACGGGGGAGATGTGGGTGAAGAGATAGAAACAGTTAACGATATGGATTCAGGCATTATTGCCCTGGTCCGGCTTAAGCCCTGGGAACAGTGAAGAAAGTACCAGGTGCTATTGCCCTGGTCCACCTAAGCCTTGGGAGCCTAAAGACAACAATGAAGGGTAAAGATCGGTTAGCAAAACAAAGCAGACAGTTTGCAAGATAAAGCAGGATGTGCAAGACAGACCAAACAATGTGAATATTTGTAACCCTTAGTAGTTTTGCTAAATCGGGATGATAAGGGAGTGAGAGAGTGAAAAGTTACTGCTTAGCACTTAGTAGACTATAAAAGGGATGCGAGATGTGAAATAAAGGATTTCGTTTGTAACCAGAAACGGGGTCTGTGCCTTACCTCAATGCTTGGCAACAGGGACTATATTTTCAACAGATCAGTTCAGTTAGGCACAAGATCAAAATGGACAAATCTTCACAAGAGCTCAGAACAGACAGTGCTAACCTCTTTTGAAAATCTGTCCCCAGTTATAGATGCCAAGTACTTGGAAACCTGGCTCTGATTTTAAAAATCTGTTTTCATATGCTCAAAACCAACACTGCAGTCAGTACAGGTTTTGGAACTCCTGATACTGTATTTTTACCAGAGAAGGAACAAGGGAAGAGGCAATCTAAAACTGAGTACATCTATCAAATAAATCAACTTTAAATGAGAAAGCTTACTATTACTACTACATTTACTGGCACTGTCCATGGGACAGTTTTATGTTTAGCCCCTCTTTTACTTATATACTAGCCTTTTTGAGCCAAAACCAAGGACTTCTTCCTTTTGCCAGTTCCTTCACTGATGGCAGCCTACAATGTTGCTAGTGACAGTAGATTAGAGGCAGAACTATGAGCTGGCCTAAAAGAAAACGCAGTAATCCCTCACACCTTTCTTTTCCTGCAACCAAAACAAGTTGACTCTATATAAATTAATTGAGTTTACATGACATGGGCAAAAAAAGACAACAACAGACTATTAATCCAATTGATAATTAATATTGCAGAATTGCAATTGCAAAAGAGAACGTAGCCTTTGCTATTTAAGTGCACTATGATGGTATCCCTTAGCTTTAACACATGCTCCAGAAATCATTTCCTAAAAGAAACTGCTGTGCAAAATTATATTGAATTATACATTTTGAAGCTTTCACAACTTTGAACTTTAATATGTAATACCAAGGCCAGAATTCTGCCTTCAAGACAATTCTTTGCCCCAAAGACATGAATAAAAGTTGCTTTATTACTGGAGTTTCTTTGAGGATATTCAAATTTAGCAGTACAGTAGTTGCTTACACTTTAAGGTTCAAATGTAAAATGGAAATGACAGGTTTGGCCAATTCATACAGTTATTACACTAGAAAGTCAGCTTCCATCAGTTCCCTGAACTATCATACAGAAAAAATAGAATCATCACACTTTTTTGCATGCTGTGATCAGGGCTGCAAGAAGTCTCCAAGCAAGGAACTCTTGCCTTTAAAATATATACATGACATCCAGCATAGAAGTGTTTGGCTTTTTATTGCTTACACCTACGCTGATAATTTAAACATGTTATTTTCTTAACACAAACTCTCTTCACCACAGCTACAAATACAGGCCTTTTAAAGAGGTAACATTAACTCAAGTTTGTCTAAACATAGACAATTCTTATAAGACAACAAAAACATCAGGGACTAAATGTAAAAACCTTCTAATAACTTAGCATATAATTACATTATTCATTAGTAAGTAACTTCAAATGAGTGTAATTTAATGTTTCCTTCCTGCCCCTTGAGCAAGCACAACATGGAATAGTTAACCAATTTGATCCCAAGCTCCTAAATCCAGTCAATAAAATCTGACATAGAGACTCACGGAAGAGATCCACCCCAGCCTACCCTCAAGGATCAAGAGAGCTTACTCAACTTAAAGGTTGACTTGGGAGGATGGCAGATAACCTGTGCTTCCTTCATCACTCAGCAGAAAAAAATTGCCCTGCAAGACTTGCATACCATCTGTTGTCTCTTTTGAATAACTCCGTATTTTGTGAGATGTGCTGGTCTTTCATGAGGCACACTGCAAATGGGCACATCTGCCCTCATCCTCACCTCAGATCTCCCCTTCCAACAAAATCAGTAACCAGGTTGCTTTGATCTCAGCTTGGTAGAGCCTGGGTAAGGATCTACATACAGACAAAACCCATGAAGTCTCAGTGTTTTAGACAATTCCCCTCTTAAAACATTGTTTATATAGAAACAAATTATTTAAATAAGACAATTACTTAATAATGCTACTGCCATTGAAAAATCTTGGCTCCATGCTGCCTAGCAGGGTTAATTTCCAACAACTACACTGGAAAAACAGAACTAGGAGAGCTTTACAAACAGCAATCCACACTCTGAAGAGCAAGAAGACTCTGGAAACACAGCAAGGACAGGCTACACCCTCCCCTCACTGAGCCTCCTCACCCTTCCCAATCCTCCTCAGTCTCTCAGCTGCTCCTACTCCTGCACTTACCCAGGCTTTTTTTCCCCTCTCTTTTCTTTTTATCTCCTTCTTCAAGGCTAATGAGAAAAGGCCAAGGAAGATACGCATGAAGCAAGCTTGCTTTGGTTACTGCCTGCGGGTCTTGACCAAGAAAATAGCACATTCACTAACTTTGACCAATCCTCATCTGCCCTGAAGAAACTAGAACAACACCCACAATCTCCAACAGGCACGGTAATGGAGAAACTGCTTTTCCATCCCCCTTGCTCTGATTGGCTGCTTGGCAGCAGAGGTGGAGACATGGTGGGAAAGCACCAACCAGATTTGCTGTGTAATGGCTGAGAGCATAAAATGGTGGTGGTTGATGTGATAAGGTGGTTTGGGGGAATATTTTTTTATTCCTGTAGGTGAGAATTGGTGAGGAGTGAAATATCAGTTGGTGTTCTCTAGGTGAAGTATAATCTGTATGTTATTTTCCTCAATGTTATATTTGTTTGGAGGTATCTAATATTAGCTTCAGAAGTGTCAGTGCCTTCTTGAAGTATAGCCTTGTTTTACTTTTCCTATATTCTTCTAATGGCATGTAACAAACTCCTTAACACCGCAGTCACTTTTTAAACCAGGGAAAAAGTGCCTTAAGTGATTATGATGAATAAGTTCTGCTATCTTTTTTGATGCTGAACTGGCTGATTGGCTTTCTGACTATTAGCCCGCTTCTAACATGTCCTAAAATAGGAAGTAACTTGGGTACAAAATCAGACGATTGAGTATAAGCCTGGCAGAAGTTGACTGCAGTGAGTGCTGTGTGAGAGAGATGGTAACCTCTGGATGTTGAAGAGCTGTTTGTGTTACCTGTTTGGCCTTCTGGCATTTTTGTTATTTATTCCCTGTTGGGATACTGTAGCAGCAACAGCTCTCCTATCCTTTCCCTATTGCTTCACATAGCTGCTGTCTTCTAGCTGAACTGGAATGCAAGAAAAAGTTAGGAAAAGGAAACATGAAATGGCCTGAAGAAGGGAAATACCACAAAAGGGCACTTTAATTAATAGATAATAGGGTGTGGAGTTTGGGGGACTGATTAGTAGTAGATTTAAGTAGTTTTGCTGCTGCTGACTTCTGTTTTTTTTTCCTGAACTGTAAGCATTAATTAGTTTTTGTCAGTTGCACTGGCCTATTTTTGTCATTCTGATGGTTATTTTTATACCTGTTATTACATTAGGGGTTTGTTTAAATCTGTTTTAGGTACCCAAAAGTCTGGGATGGGTATTTGATAATTATGTTGGCTTTTTGCATTAAGATATGATCTATAATGTTTTGGAGACATCCCATACTATTTGCAGGTTGCTTAGACTGTGTGTTAAAAATCTTTTAGCATTTTGGAAACTAATCTAACTTTCTGAATATCAGAAGGACAATCTTATTCTGTAAGCAATTTGACAGGATTTTTAATATTTTCCTTGGCCATGCCACAGCCATGTTTTTTCTGCAGTAGTGATAAGTCTCAGCACAGCTTAAAGAATTTTGGAAGAGCTGTCTTCAGCAATAAGCTTTTTTTTTTCTAGAACCGTACAGCTCTTAATACAGTACATGTTTCATGAAAATGGCATGTACTGAAGTGTGTATCTATGTAGTAATGCAACACTAAATACATGTTGTGGTTTAAACCTCTATAACTCACGCAGTTTTGCTCACTTACTGCCCCACTCTTTCTTCCTCCTGCTCCTGGGGGATGGGAAGGAGCATCGAAAGAATGAAACTCCCACAGGTTGAGATAAGAACAGTTTAGTAACTAAGGTATAACACAAGACCACTGTGGAATAATTAGGAAATGTGGGATAATTGGGGATTAAATCTATATTCAAAATGCAGCATTGTCCACACATGAGGAAAAACAGACTTTCAGAACTTCTCAGGATGAGATGCAGCCATAACTGGTATGCCAGGAATGTGCACTCCACAGCGGTTCCCGTAACAGGTGGAGGGTAGAGCGAGGTGGAGATCTCGTGGTTACGCTCTGTCCTAACTTCAGCAGAAAAAATGGGAACTAGGTGGTACAAGAAACTGATAAGCTGCATACTTGCTACCCTGAGCCAGCAGCCTGTCATCTCTTGACAAAATACTGTCCTCAGTGTGAACTTTGCTTCATTATAATGTCATTATAATGCATTTACATGCTAAAATACACACCCATCTCCAATGCACCCCTCCCCGAAATAAGACCACCCCTCTCTGAGCATGCACTCTGAATTTTTGGTCTCATATACCTTTAAATTGAGGCGAGAGAAATTTTCACCAATGGTAATAAAGGTATGTATGACTAGAGTCACTCAAGCTCCACCTTGAAGGTAAAAATAATATAAAATGACCCAAGAGAAAGGGGGATTTTAGGGAAGATACCATCGTGGACGAGTCAAGGAAGACAACATCAATCGACTCCTGGGACCGGTTGACGGGCTGGACCTCTCTTCCCCCCCCATAGGGATGCCTGTGGGTAAGACTTGCACTGTATCCAGTGCTTTCCCCGGGAAAGCTTAGAATCTATATAGAGTTACTCTCACTGTCACCTGTATATCTTAGAGCTATGCTGTGTCAACTTTATCAAGCGCTTGTATCCATGTAACTATTATATGCATGTGCTTTTGCAGACAGTATTTATCACCGTCAATCCACAAGAACCTGTACCTGTTGCATCAATAGACTGCTCTGTTTCGGTAGCCAATCACAATAAACTGCACTGTTTCGGTATCCGACCGTAATTCTCTTACTCAAAGCGCTCGGTCTGACAGTAGTCTATAAATCCAATACTCAAAGCACTCGGTCTGACAGTAGTCTATAAATCCGATACTAAACACGCTCGGTCTGACAGTAGTCAGTAAATCCGATACTAGGCGGGCTCGGACTGATAGTTGTGCACTGGGGCTGTTCCTGGCCCCCTTTTATAAAGTAAGGGGTTTATCTCCCCCCCTTTTAAGGCAACAACCACTACTGCTACCACCAATAATAATAATGACAAGGCAAATACAAGGAAAGAATACAATTCTCACCACCTATACCCAGCCCGACCAAGCAGTGCACCCCCACCCTTCCGGGTCTCTGCTCTCCATTTTTACATCCTGGGCATGATGTGCTGTGGCATGGAATACCTCTTCGGTCAGTTTGGGACAGGTTTCCTGTTTCTGCTTTCTCCCAGCTTCCCCTCTTCCCTGGCAGAGCATGAGACTCAGAATGTCCTTGGCCAGCCTAAACATTCTAAGCCATAACTAAAAACATTGGTGTTATCAGTGCTGTTCCCAGGCCGAAAGTCGAAAACACAGCACTGCACCAGCTACTACGAAGGAGAAAAATGACTGCTGCTGCTGAACCCATGACAATACATAAGCACCATCACATTCCAACTCAAAGAAGGATGTGGTTTTCCTCTTGTTCTTGATGTCTGGCAGTAGCAATGGGTTGGAAAAGTAGTAAAAGAAAAAGAAGTAAATTGGCTAATCAGTAGTCAACGTAGAAACTATTTTTTATTTAGGTGCCCATTATGGGTATCATTACACATCTTTTTTTTTTTTTTTTTTTTTTTTTTGTCAGAACTATAGGTTCTTGTGATGGTGTCAAGTGCTAATAAAACTTGAGATCAATTCTAATGAGACCTCAGGACACTTTGTTGTGAATGCAAAACTGTTCAGTTCTCAAACTTGTTCTTTCTGCAAGCCCCACCCTGCTGTACATTGAAGTTGCTCTATTTTCAAGAATGTTATGTCCAAATTTTCAGGTGTTCTGTGGTTTTTTTTTTGTTTGGTTTTTTTTTTTTTTTTTTTAAATGTGAAGAGAATTGCGTGGCTTGTACTAGAAGTATTTGAAAGCATGTGGAAACCTGACTACAGATATTAAGTGGGTCTCAAGATACAGGTATTGCAGTTGACTGTTAGAAATTCCTGGAATCTTACTGGTAGTAAATGTGTAACTAAGAAATGCAAGCTTCGTGTAAGCTATTTTCTTCTTAGTAGATAGACTTAAAAACAAGGGGGTGAGGAGCCACAATTCTTAGCTTCTGACACTTTTTTTCTTTTTCTTTTTTTTTTTTTTTTAATTGAATACCAATAGGTAGCTTTTTGCAGATGAATTCTAGGTGGTAGGTTTAACCTTTCAGTGCTTTCATCTACTGAGCATTTTCTGTACTCACTTGTGAAATCACTTATACATTTTTGAGCTAATTGTTGTTTTCAGGTGATGCATGACTTTTAATCATTCTAATTTTTTTTTCTGCACTGGTTGTGAACTGTCAGGTTTGGGGCCTTATACATTGCCTGCAGTTCAGCATATTGTCCACGTTTTTACAGAAACTGTTGAAATTTTTCTGAAATTTTTAGAGTAATTTTCTTGAATTTGGCAACCTAGCTTGCTCCTGAATTCTGTATGGAAAAGTCAATGTCTGAATGTAAGGAAAGTCTAATCCAGTTCTGTTGTTTCCCAGTAACTCTATTCTTTAAAATCACTGAATGAGGCATCTAAATACTTTCAAATATTACATAAATTGGGTAATAACTCCTGAGAAACATAAGATTTATAGCTTTTATTAAGAAGGTAAAGAACAACTTCTTTGTAGCAGTACTGGTCTTACAGGTAGGATTTTTTTTTTTTTTTTTGTAGCTCAGGGGCTGGCATATTCCTAAACATTCTAGCCATCTTTTTGATGAAAAATTCTGTTTGCTTGTAAGCTGGTCAGGCCTGGATGCAAATTTGCTTTATGAAGCCCCAAGTGTATAGTATCCCCTATTATAGTAGCAGTTTGTTTTATTTTTATACACTGTACTTGCTTTACAATCTGCCAATAGCGAAGGTTTCATTAGTTAGTATCTAGAGCATTATAAACCACTACTTGGCATTAGTGTGATTTTCAGGGGTAGAAATGAATCTTTTAATAAAGACAGGAGCATACCAGACTTTTTAATGTATGTTGATAAGGCTTTCTCAGACCCTCTGCTCCTTTCCTGGACAAATTCAAATATCTTTTATTGCTAGTGCCAGTTAGTCAGCCAAGCATCTGTAGCTGGCAGCTGTCCTCATGAAGAAGGCCCCAGCAGATTAAAACTCCTTAGATGCTGATTTGCATGCTGGATGTTACTGTTTGTCATCTTCTGAGTGTCTTTCATATATGTTGTTTCTTAATGATAAAGAAAACAGTGTGCTTAGTAACTAATAATTAGTAAGATGGATTTTATTTCCCCACTGTACTTATGACCCAGGGTAAATTTAGACTTGTCATTTAATACCTCCACTAAGGCACTGTCTATGTGAGGCAGGTTTGTTTCCAAATTAAACTATTGCAACTGAAACAGGTCTTCTCCCATTGTGATGCTGCTACTTCAGTAAAGGTGTGTTCATAATAGATTGGTCTGTTCTGGGCTACAAAGTTAAAGCTGTATTACTAAATTGGTAACAATTTATGCTAGTATAATAATTTCAGTGGTACAGAAAAGCTTGTAGTCTTACTAAAAGATACACAGTGTCTTTCTGGCATTGCCTTAGGCTTTTTTTGTGCAGTCTTTCTGCACAGAAAGTGAAAACAGTCAAGTAAGACAGCAGGATGGAGGAGAGGGAGAGTGTAAATTGGTTTCTCTTCTGTCTTTCAGCAAGTCAAGTTCCTGCCCCCAGGATGTGACTTCTAATAGAAAGGTGGCATAGCGCTAGTATTTGAGGCTGCAGAAGTTGACTCCAAAACCCTATTAAGTGAGGTTCTCAAATGTAGTTGTGACAAGCCTTATGATTACATATGACCATGAGAAGCAGATGAATTTGAAAAAGTGTCCAGACATCTGCAACTGTGAACTAATAACTAATAAACTTCTCTCATTAAGTGAAGCTGCAGATATCTTGAGCTGAAAAGAGCAACTAGTCAAACCCAAGAAAGCTGTGGACAGAAGCTGGTGAACTACAATTTATCTTCCCTCATTGTTATTAGGATGTAATCTGTAGCCTGGGCTCAAACTAAGCATTATGCCACTGATATTAAGGAATGTCATCACTGTTGGGTGAACACACTGCCTATGTTAATTTACTGTGCTGGAAATACCAAGTAATCTCTCTACAGAAGAATCATAGAATCACAGATTAGTTAGTGTTGGAAAGGACCTTAAGATCATCTAGTTCCAATCCTCCTGTCACTAAACCATGTAAAACTATACTTGTTAAACTTCTTACCCCCAGCCCAAGCACTAGATACAAAGTTGAGCAGAACTTAGTCAAGAAGGAAAACATTGTATTCATTGCATTTCTACGTAGATACTGTCCTCAAACTACATGTTTCTTAAACTACTTCAAGATAAAATAAAATGGAATTGCACACTTCTGCACAAATCATTGTCAGCATTGTATTGACAGCCCAAATTATGGACTGTTCCTTTTTACAACTATGTCACAATTCAACTGTAGTTTAACATTTTCCCAGAATTTACAGAGAGTTTGACCTGTGATACATAAAAGTACATAAATATATCAATCATGCTTGGAGAACAGTAACAATTTTCTTCTGTTTACTCTTGAGTGTGGCGGCGAACAATACAAATGCTTAAAATCTATAGTTAAAGATTCCCAAGTTAGGATCTATACCTTCAAAAAAATTACCAAGACTATTACTCACTACTTGGAGCAAGTCACTGGGGTTGCTCCTTTTAAGTTATCAGGCCCTCTCTTGTAGGAGGAAGCCGTTCAGTAACCGCTTATTGCATTGTGTGTTTAAATATTTTATGGAAGGGTAGATTTGGGAGTATCCTACTGTCCTGGGTTCAGCAGCAGCAGTCATTTTTCTCCTTCTTGGTAGCTGGTGCAGCACTGTGTTTTTGACTTTCGGCCTGGGAACAGTGCTGATAACACCAGTGTTTTGGTTACTGCTTAGTGATGTTTTCGTCTGGCCAAGGACTTTCTGAGTCTCCTGCTCTGCCAGGGAGGGGTGGAAGCCAGGGGGAAGCAGAGACAGGGCACCTGACCCAAACTGACCAAAGAGGTTATTCCATACCACAGCACATCATGCCCAGGATGGTAGAGCAGAGACCCGGAAGGGGGAGGGGGGTGCACTGCATGGTCAGGCTTGGTATTAGTTGGTGAGCGATTGTATTCTTTCCTTGTATTTGCCTTGTCATTATTATTATTGGTGGTAGCAGTAGTGGTCTTGTGTTATACCTTAGTTACTAAACTGTTCTTATCTCAACCTGTGGGAGTTGCATTCTTTTTGATTCCCCTTCCCATCCCTCCGGGAGTGGGGGAAAGAAAGGGGGGGAAGTGAGTGAGAGAGAGACTGTGTGAGTTACAGCTTAAACCACGACAGTTCTTTTTGGTGCCCAACGTGGGGCACGAAGGGTTGAGATAACGACAGGATTAATAGCCACTCGTCACAATGATGATTTATTGGCTCTCAAAGTTGTTGCTGTTGATTCTCGTGAGTTCATGGTTTCAGCCTGTTGTACCTTACTTACAGCCGGTATTTGTTATCTCAGCATTTTTCGGATGTGGGTTTTGGGTTAAGGTTCTTGTTTCATTGTACTTTATTGGAATGGCTTGTAATACGGGCGGGCTCCGGAAGCAGGGGGGGGCGGACGTGGACTTGAACCTGGCAGCTCGACTGCTCTTCACTGTCCTGGCCCTTGTCCTCACCTCTGTCTTCATGAGGCTGTGGGGAGCCGGGGGGGGGGCCGCCTTGGGAGCCACCGGTGGCCAAACCGGCCTGGGAGTGCGGCCCTGGGGACCAGGAGCCGAGCAGTGGGAGGAGATGACGGTGGAGAAGCGGAGCCCCAAAGCCGAGCCCAGCCCAGCGGTGCCCGAGAGCATTCCCCAGCAGCCGCCCGCAGAGCCCCGTGACCCCGAGCCCCAGGAGGATGCAGGAGACCACGCAGCACTTCCCAGCAAGGCAGAGGAGGAAGATCTGGACTCAGACAAAGGGCAGCTGGTGGTGAGGGAGTTGGCAAGCACAGCAGCTACACCAGCCCCAGTGACAAGTACAGCAGCCTCATTTGAGAGTTCTGAAGGTTTTGAATGGCCTTTGGGTACCCTTGAGACCTGCCTGCTGATTGTGATGGGGATCAGCATGGTGGCATGCATACACAGTGTGTTTTACCCACAACCATTTTGTCTGGTCCCCAGAGTTTAGCAGAGTGGGGTGTGGGCCTTGTCTGGGGGTAGACTGCGATGTAGGATGTCCAAGAGATTTTCCCCAAGCCTGGACAGCCATGAGTGGCAGTGTGTGTGGGACAGTATGGGCAAGTATCTAGTCCACTGGGCCCCTCCAGTGCTTTGGAAGTGTCACAGATGGAAGGCAGCTCTATGGAGTCCCCAACAACAAGCTGCAGAAACTGCTGGAGGGGAGGGTGAATTATTTTGAGCCTGGTGAGCCCATGACACTTCTGGCCATCAGGGCAGAGATGCAGCATACAGATGGACTCATGATCAAGGGGTGGACTTAGCAATGGTCATTATTGCCCAGGTTATTCATGAGTGTGAACACTGCACACAGCCTCTCCTGCTCTGAAAGGCTGTTACAAGAGATGGAGCCCGATATCATAGACTGAATGGACTCAGCAGCTTTATAGGGATTGGTCCATGCACTGAGGGATGATCTCTCTCCCTCTGTATGTGTGTGTGGATGCATATATATATATATACATGTGATAGTATATTGAAAATGTGGGATCTGAGCATGACGTGAATGGTATGGAATAAGGGGTGGATACTGTCCTGGGTTCAGCAGCAGCAGCAGTCATTTTTCTCCTTGGTAGCTGGTGCAGCGCTGTGTTTTTAATTTTGGGCCTGGGAACAGCGCTGATAACACCAGTGTTTCGGTTACTGCTTAGTGATGTTTTGG
>CABHOG010000171.1:182128-193090 GCA_902168055.1 Aratinga solstitialis
TTAACATAAATGTTCTATTTGCARTAGCCTTTAGCATAAACAATGTCAGGGTATCAGAAGTGTCCTTTTAAAAATAGTTTGGGAAGACCAGATTATTGGCTCTGTTAAAAACATGCCACACTAGCTTCACTAGCACAAAGCAGCTTTGTCTTTGTCCTAACTGACCAGGTAAAAATATGAATGTGGCAGTAGGTATACAGTCTCAGTTTATGAATTATGGCAATGCAGGGATGTGGTCAGAGCTTAGCTCTTCTGGTATTATAGTGGCTTCTCAAGGGCTGCTGCAGGCAGCATGAACTGAAGATATACAACTGAAATGTCTACAGTGCTCTTCTGGTATTAATCTTTTTCATTCCTACCCAAAAATTAGAACATTTTTAAGGTTTAACAGTGTCCTTTTAAATTAGGTGCAAACTGCTACTGTGAGATACTCAGGCTGGGTGTCCTGGGTTCAGCAGTAGCAGTCATTTTTCTCCTTCTTGGTAGCTGGTGCAGTGCTGTGGTTTTGACTTTCAGCCTGGGAACAACGCTGACAACAGCGATGTTTTTAGTTGCTGTTAAGTAATGTTTACTCTGACCAAGGACTTTCTGAGTCTCATGCTCTGCCAGTGAGGAGGGGAAGCCAGGAGTAAGCAGAGACAGGGCACCTGACCCAAACTAGCCAAAGAGGTATTCCATACCACAGCATGTCATGCCCAGTATATAAATTGGGGGCAACTACTCCAGAAGGGCTAGATCACTGCTGGGGTTGGGCTGGGTATTGGTCGGCAGGTGGTGAGCGATTGTATTCTCTCCCCTTGTTCTTTCCCTTATCATTATTATTATTGGTGGTAGCAATAGTGGTTTTGTGTTATACCTTAGTTACTGAACTGTTCTTATCTCAACCCATGGGAGTTACATTCTTTTGATTCTCTTCCCCATCCCTCTGGGAGCAGGGGGAGGAAGGGGGGGAGTGAGCAAGTGGCTGCATGGTTCTGGGTTGCTGGCTGGGCTTAAACCACTGGGTTAGGTAGTGTATGCTATGGTTACCATCACTAAACAGGGCTAGATCAAAATNAGTGTATGCTATGGTTACCATCACTAAACAGGGCTAGATCAAAATGGTTGACTTGTCACTCTGTAGTAATTGTTCCCTGGGGAAAAAATTCAATAACATAGCTTAAATCACACATAGCTGATCACGTGCTTGGAGGCTTCTATGGTGCCGAGACTAAAAGGCAGAGAGGTAGGGAGGAGCTCTGTCAGGAAATCTTTAATTCTAATGGCAGGGGGGAAGCTTGCCTTGCATGCAGTCATGCACAAATTGATTTTAATTTTACAGTAATGTGCTATTAACTCTGTTCCTAAAAGGCTACTTTTGAGGGCCTGATGTTATGCCCCTGCATGTCCAAGGTACCCATCGGAAGGAGTTTTTGGATGTGCAATGACTGTGGCATGGTACCCAACCTGTTCAACTTTTTTAATTACCGTAAAGCACAAAAACTGTTAAACTGCAGCCTATAGAAGACAAACTTAACATATGTTATCCTGGAAATGAATTGCATACATAACTCTTAAAATCATTATACAAAAAGAAGTCAAGTCAATGAAATATGAGCAGTACTAAGCTTCTATCCAGACTGGAGAATCTTTAATAACATGGGAACTGATGTGACTCCCATCAACTTGCTTTTAAGCACCTGCCTTACTGATTCCAGCAATTGCCCTTCTGGCTCTCTTTCTGCTTTAATACATAAGAAGTGGGTGATGCCTTATACACAAAGAAATTATTTCTTGATACAGTGCAGAAGTGTTACAAGTCTGCTAAATATACTGCATTTGGTTTTCTTAAGGAAACAATTTTTTTATCTTAGTTTGTTTCTTCAGTTTCTTGTCAAAATCAGTATAGAAGTTGTGCAAGTTCCTGGTCTAGCTGCAAGTGGGCTCCTAGGCTAAACTTTTCTTACTGTCTACACCCAAGAAGAGTGCCAAGTTTGTTTTGCCAGCCTCCCCCTTCCCATACTGCTCTGAAAAATTTTAAGTCAACCTATATTACCAATACAAAAAAAAAAAAAAGGAAGTACAGCTGCAGCTTACTCTAGGATAAAACACAGTTTTTTGATAACTAAGAAATGCTTATCAATCCTTTGACAACAAGCTACTACGTATGGAAGCACTTAAGAACACTTGCTGCTTGATTATGTATGTTTAATACACTTGTTCAATTCCCTGTTCATCACCCAGCACTGAGGAGAAGCCTGAAGCATCAGGCACAGCAGCACAATGCTGGGCTGTAAATGACTTCATGTAGGATGGAACTTGTCATTTGGCCTTAAACACAGTGGAATTTTGTCCTCCCTTTTGACACATATTCACAGAAACACTGTGTCTGTTAGTCTATCTGCTTCTGCTGCTTGCCTTGGCTCTTTAGGGTTTGGGGGGTGGGGGGGGTGGGGTATTAATCCACGCAAAAATAAGTAAGAAATTACTGCTGTGCAAAATCTATCCAAGCACTACAGCTGAGGAGGGTACTTGAGGAAACCATTTTGCAGTCTTGACTATAGCACTACCTTACCTGTATGACAAACACTGCCCTTATCTCTTCCACTGCTAAACCACGAGAATGGGATCAATATTCCAAGAGCAAATTAATATATTTAGATATTTGGGATATTTTTCCTACATATAACTAAGCACAGATATTTGCAGTTAACCAGCCATCCTACTCTTCTCATCCCCACCTCCAGGAAATTAAAATAACGAAACTACTTAAAAAGCATATGCGCTGCACCGCTTTGTTCCTCACGGTCCACCTCGCGATGCTCTCTCCCTGCCAGATAACTCGTGTCTCCATCAGCCTCCGGCTCTCGGCTGCCAGAAGCCCCTCGTTCCGGGCCCCACTGGCAGCTCGGAGCCGAGGGGGCGGGCGGAGGTGCAATGTGGATGGGCTGGGAGGGAAGGGGGGGCTTTACCTGCCGCGATCCCCTGCGGAGCCAGGGGCTCCTGGAGTTGCTGCATCCACGGTGGGGCGGCGCTCAAAGCGTCTGGCGGAGGCGGCTGGGCGCCGAGGCTATCGCCGCTCCGTGGAGTACCGCCGGAGCCTCTGTCAGCCGGGGGAGACTCAGCACCTGGGCGCTGAACAGCTCCACGGAGMGCCACAGGCGGGGCTGGCGCCGCACTCCCCGCCCCTGGGCGCGGTAGGACCGCGCCGCCTCCCGCCTCCCAGCGCGGCGCTGCCGCCGCCCCGCCCCGCTCCCGCGGCAGGCGGGCACCCGGCCCGCGGGCGGCGGCCGCCCAGCAGAAAGGGCGGGAATGACCACAGTTCCCAGCCGCCCCCGCGGCNAGCAGAAAGGGCGGGAATGACCACAGTTCCCAGCCGCCCCCGCGGCGGGAACAGATGTGTTCCTGGGGGCAGCCGGGGGCGGTATTCCCGTTGCTCGTGCAAATGGCGTCGGGGGCTCGGTTGGGCGGGGCTGACTGCCGGCCTGCCCGGGAGCCCGCGGCCTGGACTTTCTGCCCAGCTGTGGGCCCGCGCGCGGACGAACCAACGGTGTTCTGCTCCCTAAGGGAGGCTGGGCTCTTCCTGCCTGGAGTTCGGCGGTGCCCAGGCTGCCCCTCATCGGTACGTTGTCAGGGGATCGCTGAGCTCTTTGTGGAGATTGTTCAAAATGTTCTACAATTATTCCGCAGTGTTAGGGGAGAAAAAGAAAGCCATATTATAGCTCTTAAGGTCTTTAAGAAAGTCCTGAAAGCTGTACTCCCTCCCACCAAGATTTGGAAGCTAGAAGGTACATATAAACAGTTAAACAGAGTGAGAGCCCTGACTTCCTAATAAAAAGCAAAGCACTACAAAAAATGTAACAAAAAAATGCTGTAGCCCAATTGCAGCTGGCTTTCAGAAAGGCATCTCTAATACCAGTGTTTATACAGGGCTCTTCAGATAGTTATTAAGCATTTTATGAAGCAGAGTGTGTTAATTATTAGTAAACTTGCATGTAAACTGATGCAGTATTTCCAAACAGTTTTTCTATTAACTTGCACATCGAAACAAAAAATAGCTATTCAGGGTAGTTTTAATTAGAAATTAATTTGCATTTTTGGAAATGACCACAATCGAAGAATCTTGCAGGAGTTGTTTGAAGAAAAGAGTTAATGAATCAATTTAGAAGTATGAGCACTAGCCCATCTCTCACCCTGAATTAGGTGCTGTTGGAAGATAGAATCATAGAATCATAAAATCATAGAATCATAGAATAGTTAGGGTTGGAAAGGACCTTAAGATCATCTAGTTCCAACCCCCCTGACATGGGCAGAGACACCTCCCATTAAACCATGCCACCCAAGGCTCTGTCCAACCTGGCCTTGAACACTGCCAGGGATGGAGCATTCACAACTTCCCTGGGCAACCCATTCCAGTGCCTCACCACCCTCACAGTAAAGAATTTCTACCTTATATCTAACCTGAACTACTTCTGTTTAAGTTTGAACCTGTTACCCCTTGTCCTATCACTACAGTCCCTAAATAAGAATCCCTCCCCATCATCCTTATAGGCCCCCTTCAGATACTGGAAGGCTGCTATGAGGTCTCCATGCAGCCTTCTCTTCTCCAGGCTGAACAGCCCCAACTTGCTCAGCCTGTCTTCATACAGAATGTGCTCCAGTCCCCTGATCGTCCTCGTGGCCCTCCTCTGGACTTGTTCCAACAGTTCCATGTCCTTTTTATGTTGAGGACACCAAAACTGTACAGAATACTCCAAGTGAGGTCTCACAAGAGCAGAGTAGAGGGGCAGGATCACCTCTTTCAACCTGCTAGTCACGCTATACCATTGCAGTGAAATAATCCATAGAATAACAGGGAAGTAATTATCACTGAAATACAGCTTTTCTATCAGATGTCAGTAGCGCTCTAATGCTAACAGAGGCTGAAAATTCAGTCTGAATATTTTTAAGATTTTGCATATTTTCACCTCTGAAATTTGAATGCTGTTCTGCTAACAGGCAGGGTATGCCACAAAGTGACCACACACTAGCTGTATAATATGCAGAGCTTATTAAACAAGCGCACTAAGGCAAATCAGGTGTATATATATATAGTAAATAAGTACAATAAAACAAATCAGAGATATAAGTAAAGTACAGAGGAAAATTAGCAATTCATCAACTCATTACCGCATAGAGGGAACAGAGATTAAGAAGAAATATATCACCAAATACCACTGAATCATCATCCAGGCCCACACTTCCAGCTGGGAAGCCCAGGATATGGTTGGCTTTCTGGGCAGCGAGTGCACATTGCTGGCTCATGTTAAGTTTCTCATAGACCAACACCCTGTCGTGGTTTAAGCCTCTCTAACTCACACAGCCCCTTCTCTCACTCACTTCCCCCACTTTCTTCCCCCCACTCCCGGGTGGATGGGGAGGAGAATCAAAAAGAATGCAACTCCCACAGGTTGAGGTAAGAACAGTTTAGTAACTAAAGTATAACACAAGACCACTACCGCTACCACCAATAATAATAATGACAAGGCAAATACAAGGAAAGAGTACAATCGCTCACCACCTAATACCAAGCCCGACCATGCAGTGCACCCCCACCCTTCTGGGTCTCTGCTCTCTGCTTTCCATCCTGGGCATGACGTGCTGTGGTATGGAATAACCTCTTTGGTCAGTTGGGTCAGGTGTCCTGTCTCTGCTTCCTCCCGGATTCCCGTCCTCCCTGGCAGAGCATGAAACTCAGAAAGTCCTTGGTCAGACCAAAACATCACTAAGCAGTAACCGAAACACTGGTGTTATCAGTGCTGTTCCCAGGCCGAAAGTCAAAAACACAGCACTGCACCAGCTACCAAGAAGGAGAAAAATAACTGCTGCTGCTGAACCCATGACACACCCCCAAGTTCTTCTCCACAAGGCTGCTCTGAATCTTTTCTCTGCCCAACCTGTAGCTGTGCCAGGGATTGCTCCGACCCAGGTGTAGGACCTTGCACTTGGCATGGTTAAACTTCATAAGGTTGGCATTTACCCACCTCACAAGAGTGTCAAGGTCCCTCTGGATGGCATTCCTTTCCTCCAGAGCATCAAGTGAACCACACAGCTTGGTGCCATTGGCAAACTTGCTGAGGGCGCATTCAATCCCACTGTCCATGTCACCGACAAAGATGTTGAACAAGACCAGTCCCAACACCGATCCCCGCGGAACCACACTTGTTACTGGTCTCCAACTGGACATTGAGCCATTGAGCACAACTCTTTGTGCGTGGCCATCCAGCCAGTTCTTTATCCACTGAGTGGTCCACCTATCAAATTGATGTCTCTCCAATTTAGAGATAAGTATGTCATGCAGGTGTCATGGTTTAAGCCTCTGTAACTCACGCAGTCGCTCTCTCACTCACTTCCCCCTCTTTCTTCCCCCCGCTCCCGGGTGGATGGGGAGGAGAATCGAAAGAATGAAACTCCCACAGGTTGAGATAAGAACAGTTTAGTAACTAAGGTATAACACAAGACCACTACTGCTACCACCAATAATAAGAATGACAAGGCAAATACAAGGAAAGAATACAATCACTCACCACCTATACACAGCCCGACCAAGCAGTGCACCCCCACCCTTCTGGGTCTCTGCTCTCTGTTTTACCTCCTGGGCATGACATGCTGTGGCATGGAATACCTCTTTGGTCAGTTTGGGTCAGGTGTCCTGTCTCGGCTTCCTCCCGGCTTCCCCTCCTCCCTGGCAGAGCATGAGACTCAGAAAGTCCTTTGTCATACCAAAACATTACCAAGCAGTAACTGAAAACACTGGTGTTATCAGCACAGTTCCCTGGCCCAAAATCAGAAACACAGCACTGCACCAGCTACTACGAAGGAGAAAAATGACTGCTACTGCTGAACCCATGGCAGCGGGACAGTGTCAAACGCTTTGCACAAGTCCATGTCGAGGACATCAACTGCTCTACCCGTGTCCATCAGTTCTGTAGCCCCATCATCGAAGGCCATCAAATTGGCCAGGCTGGAGTTCCCTTTAGTGAAGCCATGCTGACTGTCACCAACCACCTTGTTTTTCATGTGCCTTAGCATGCCTTCCAGGAAAATGTGCTCCAAGATTTTGCCAGGCACAGAGGTGAGACTGACTGGTCTGTAGTTCCCCGGCTCATCCATTTTCCCCTTCTTTCCAGTCATAGGGAACTTTACCTGACTGCCATGATTTTTCAAATATGATGGACAGTGGCTTAGCAACTTCATTTGCCAGCTCCTTCAGGACCCGCAGATGGATTTCATCAGGTGGGAGGTGTCCCTGCCCCTGGCAGGGGGTTTGGAAATAGATGATCTTAAGGTCCTTTCCAACCCTAACTATTCTATGATTCTATGATTCTATGAGTTATGCACATTCAGGTTCTTAAGATGGTCTCGAACCAGATCCTCTCCTACAGTGGGCCCAGGGTCTTCATTCTCACTGTCCCTGCGTCTGCCTTCCAAGACTTGGGTGGTGTGGTCTGAGCATTTGTCAGTGAAGACTGAGGCAAAGAAGTCATTAAGAACCTCAGCCTTCTCCAAATCCAGGGTAGCCAGTTCTCCTGATGATAGCTTCCGGAGAGGGCCCACCTTGTCCGTAGTCTGTTTTTTATTTGCAATGCAACTATAGAATCCCTTCCTGTTATCTTTCACATCCCTAGCCAAGTTTAATTCTAAGTGGGCTTTAGCTTTCTTAACCGGGTTCCTAGCTTCCTGGACAACATCCCTGTATTCTTCCCAGGCTGCCTGTCCTTGCTTCCACCTTTTATATGCCTCTTTTTTTTTTGAAGTTTCCTCAGCAGCTCCTTATCCATCCAAGGAGGTCTCCTGGCCCTCCTGCTGCACTTCCTTCTAGTTGGGATGCAACACTCCTGAGCTTGTAGCAGATGATCCTTGAATACCAATCAACAGTCTTGGGCCCTCTGCCCTCTAGGGCTATATCCCATGGAACCTTACTAAGCAGGTTTCTGAAGAAGCCTACCTTTGAAACTGGAGGCCTACCTTTGAAACTGGATTTAGGTCTGCCTATTTTAAGTTTGTTATACATGGTTCCAACAGAAGTAAAAGTGGAATACCTCTATCAAAATACATACAGAAAGTTCTTTAAGATCTTACACAGACAGTTGTCAGCCATTCAAGTACAGCTGAATAACTGGATTCGTGGATATTGGTTACTGCTAACAGCAGCTGTACTGTGCTGTTGTCAGCAGCAACCAGCCTACTTACCCTGCTGAAAGTGACTCCCATTTTCCTGCTCACATAAAACAGATTCAGGGAAACACAGATAGAAGATTAAATTTCTTCCCAACTTCCATGAAATTCCTGCATTTAGCTCAGTATCTTATGAAAGAAGGCAAGAAAAAATACTAACGTGTGGCATATCAAAGATGGGCTCCAGTTCTGGTGAAATCTGAAGACCTTTATTGTGCATCTCGCATCCCTTTCATAGTCTACTAAGCACTAAGCAGTAATTTTCCTCTCCTCTTACTTCCTTGTCATCCTGATTCAGCAAAACCACTAAGGGTTACAAATATTTACATTGTTTGTTCTGTTTTTGAGTTGCACATCCTGCTTTATCTTGCAAACCGCCTGCTTTGCTTTGCTAATCTATCTTGACCCTTCATTGTTCTCTTTACAGGACCAGGGCAATAATACCTGGATCCATTTCATTAACTACTTCTGTCCCGTTACCCACATCTCCCCCTTTTTGTTTTACTATAAAGACAGCTTTTACAGATTTATCAATAAGTCATTGTAAACATTGAAGCAAGCAAGGCACACAGATTAGAATGCATAGAAAGATTACACAAAGCTTCTTGTTTATCTCTTAACCATAATATTGCAGATTCTAAAGCATCTAAATGAATCATTATCTGTTCATCAATTGTGGTTTGAATATTAAGTTCATTAGTAACATTTTGCAAAGCCTGGCTAACAGTGTGAGCCATTTGTACTGATTTTGTTAGTGATGCAATAGCAGTAGAGACAGCAGCTAATATGATAGCCGATATTATAGCAAATAAAAGCCAACCTATAAAACGCTTAATACTACACTTTCTGTCTCGAATATCTGTTTGTAACAATCGAACAAAGTGATCTAAACCTCTTTCACTTTCCCATTCTCGGGTGAGATTCACTGGTAGCCATGCAGAAGCTCTTTGCTTAACAGTTATGATACTAGCATAGAGGGTGGATTTCTCCCACCCTCTTAATTTGTTCCATTGCCTGCTTTATAACACTACCATCGTATTAGAATCTTTCTGGCTTGTGCCTTAGCATTTTCTAGCAGCTGCTGCAAATTTGCATGCTCTAACATCTCTTTTACAAGTAACAAATCCGTACAATACAGGGTATAGTTTCTTATTAGCAACTGCCTAGTAAATACAGGTGGTTTTGTACACAAAATCACAGCCTCTAATAATAGCTATGTTACAAGCACACATATTCAAGCTGTTACTTTTCAGTTGCTCCCAAGCGATGTTTTGCAGTCATTCATTTTTCTCTTCCTCTATCTCATTCTGCTCAGTGTATTCAAGTTCAGCTCTTATAGCTGAAGCATGGGGTTCTTCCACTCATCTATCCAGCTCATGGCAAGGCTTGACAAATTTTGCAGGCAGCTGCCATGGACATATGGGTAGGAGGACACAAATATACCCCCTCCCCCAGGTTATCAGTTCTTGAGAAGTAAGACAGGTTAAAGTGATTCCTTAAAGCAGAGGCATTCTGATGAAACAGGAATGTGAAGCAGCTGCAGAAGCAAACTGCACAGTGTTAACAGTCAAGTCTGCTGTGTCATTGCCCTTTTTTTTTTCCTGATGCTGCATGGGTGGTGGCTAGTAAAGCTTGTGGTTGCACTACCCCTCTTGCTTTTTCAGTTAGCAGTTTTTGTTTCAACTCATCTATCTGTTCCTCCAAGTATTGGATTCACCCCCAGGTTACTTTAAACACACTAAGGAGGGCTCCTCCCAGGCACCCAGCATGTTGCAGGTGCTCTTTAGGCTTTGTTTGTGGTGTCTCTACAAACTGCCCCAAAACTTCAGTAGATCAAGAGGGCTTTTTTTTTTTCTTTTTTTTTTAAGTCGCTCACACTGCTTTGCACGGCTACAAACACCGGCCTGCTCGGCAGCAGCTATAAACACCTGCCTGCTCAGCGGCAGCCATAAATACCTGCCGGCAACAGCACTTTTGCATTAACCCTTTCTTGCCCGGAATGTTAATCTGATGCCTGTTAAAAACGTTTACCCGAACTCGACAACAAAAAATACACAGAACACCGTCTGCCCTCAACACACACACACACACACACACACGTTATCCCACAAGCACACTACACACAACTACAATATTTGAAACACAAAATCCAGACAATCATTCCTCCCACTACACGGCCCCACATACAGAACATGGCGCAAGGACCCTGTGAAGACGATCAGGAAACCAGCTCCGAGAATCATCATCGCAGTGTGAGGTGGCAGGCTCAATCTTAGCGGGTGTTGTGGTTTAAGCCTCTATAACTCATGCAGTTTTGCTCACTCACTCCCCCCTCTTTCTTCCCCCCGCTCCCAGGTGGATGGGGAGGAGAATCAAAAGAATGCAACTCCCACAGGTTGAGATAAGAACAGTTTAGTAACTAAGGTATAACACAAGACCACTACTGTTCAGGACACCCTGAGCCAATTAAGGGTGACAATATAAAATTTTATTGTGAGCAAGCGGTAAGCAGACAAAACAGCACTGGGTGCGTGGGGAGCCCCTGCTCCGCCAACACGCACACCAATGCGTCTTCTGATTGTTCTTTTATTTCGTTTTCCAGGTAGTCCACTCCTCTTCTCGGAAAGTCCATCCCCCGTTGATTTCGTAACTTGAGCATGCGCGGTTTCATCCTCTTGAGGGTCTTGAGGGTCGTGAAGATGAAGCTAGTAGTCTTCCTCGATGACCCTTAACCTACTTTTGAGGTTGAACTCTTTCTCCTCTCTA
>CABHOG010000171.1:244107-261416 GCA_902168055.1 Aratinga solstitialis
GGAATAGCTCTTTGGTCAGTTTGGGTCAGGTGTCCTGTCTCTGCTTCCTCCCGCCTTCCCCTCCTCCCTGGCAGAGCATGAGACTCAGAAAGTCCTTGGTCAGGCCAAAACATTCTAAGCCATAACTATAAACATCAGTGTTATCAGTGCTGTTCCCAGACCGAAAGTTGAAAACACAGCACTGCACCAGCTACTACAAAGGAGAAAATTGACTGCTACTGCTAAACCCATGACACCAGTATTAAAGGATCTTTTTGGCTACACAAACCTATCACCTATGAGAGGTGAGGCCTGTGGGGGAGCACTGAAGAGGTCCAGACATAATGATCATCTGGAAAAGGTGAGCAGCCAGGAACAGGACTATGGGGGGAAATAATACTAAGGAAGAAGCCTCTGTTTTACGGATGTTTTCAGTCCTTCTTAAGAAGAAGGGAGCAACCTTTAAAGAGACAGACTCAAAGTTAACATTAGATGGTTAAAGACATGTTATTCAGAGATTGATGAGTCCACCGTATTTGAGGTCTCTTTGCGGAATGGAGCAGGAGTTAAATTGTGGGATGCAGCCACAAAAGGCGATAACACTGCAAAAAATTTGTTAGCCATTTGGAGAACTATTTTAGAAACGCTAAAGTCAAAAAATGAGATAGTGGAGCCCAGTGCCCCCCCTCCCCACCCCCCCCCCACCTCCGCCAGTTGACACTGGGGCTGCAAAGCCTGAGGACAGGGATGAAGACAGTCCTTTTGCCCCAGGCCCTGTTAATCCCAAGAAAGAGCCTACTCTCAGATCACCTGAAACCTGTGGGAGGAAATGTTTTAATTGCACTTGATAACACTGAAACTCCAGACCACATTTATGAGGAGCCTGTGCACGTTCATCAGACTGCTGTTGCTGCTCCTGAGATTCTGTCTCCTGATAATTCTGATGCTGACCTGGATAGTCCTCTTGACCCCGTACCTGTTGATCCGGAAAAGAAGCCTGATTTATATCCCAGAGATCCTCATGATAAATGGGCAACTGTAAAGGGAGAAGTGAGATGGGTGGGGGATGCAGATGTATTGTGTGCTTATAGTCTCTCTGTGATATTCATGCACTAAAAGTTGGCAAATATAAGTATGTTCATGTTTCTATCGACCCTTGCAGACCTTTATAGATACTGCTGGCCACTTCTTCCGATGTAGGCTGGCCACCTGCATCAGAATGAGTATGCATTTTGGTCAGTTTAAAAGCCCAAGCCTCATACAATGTGAGGGAGGCAGAGCCTCTGCGGGGACGCCCGCTGAGATTGAGCCTGCCACCTTGCACTGTGATGATGCTGCTCGGAGATGGTTTCTTGATTGTCTTCACAGGGTCGTTGCACCACATTTTGTACATGGGACCATGTAGTGGGAGTAATGATTGTCTGCATTTTGTGTTTTAAACATTGTATTTGTGCGGAGTGTGTTTATGGGATCCCGTGTGTGTGTGTGTGTGTGTCTGTTGAGGGCAGACGGTGTTCTGTGTATTTTTTTTGTTGTCAGGTTCATGTAAAAGTTTTTAACGGGTAGCAGACTAACATTTCAGGCAAGAAAGGGTTAATACAAAAGTGCTGCTGCCGGCAGGTATTTATGGCTGCTGCTCAGCAGGCTGGCAGATGTAGCTGCTGCTGAGCAGGCCAGTGTTTATAGGTGTTTATAGCTGCTGCTGAGCAGGCCGGTGTTTGTAGCCGTGCAAAGCAGGATGAGCGACTTAAAAAAGTTATTTGCTGGAGTAAAAACACCTCTTGATCTACTGAAGTATTGGAGCAGTTTGTAGAGACACCACAAACAAAGCCTAAACAGGCCTGTAACACACAGGGCATAGGGGAGCAGTCCTGCTTAGTGTATTTAAGGTAACCTGGGGKTGAATCCAAGGTTTGAAACATGAACTGCTAACAGAAAAAGCAAGAGGGGTAGTGCACCCCCAAGCTATACCAGCCTCCACCCAAGCAGCATCAGGGTGGCAGAGAAAGAAGAAAAAATGGATAATGACACAGCAAACATCTCGACTGTTAACACTGTGCAGTTTGCTTCTGCAGCTGCTTCACATTCCTGTTTCATCAGAATGCCTTTGCTTTAAGGAAACACTTTAACTTGTCTTGCTTCTCAAGAACTGATAACCTGGGGGAGGGGGTATATTTGTGTCCTCCTATCTACAGGTCCATGGTGGCTGCCTGCAAATTTTCTCAGGCCTTGCCATGAGCTGGACAGATGAGTGGAAAAACCCAATGCCTCAGCTACAGGACCTTACCGTGAATATTCTGAGCAGAATGAGATAGAGGAAGAGAAAAATGAATGACTGCAAAACATCACTTGGAGGCAACTGAAAAGTAACAGCTTGAATATGTGGCCTTGTAAAGTAGCTATTATTAGAGGCTGTGATTTTGTGCATAAAACCACCTGTACTTACTAGCCAGTTGCTAATAAGAAACTACACCTTGTATTGTATGGATTTGTCACTTGTAAAAGAGATGTTAGAGCATGCAAATTTGCAGCAGCTGCTAGAAAATGCTAAGGCAAAAGCTAGAAAGATTCTAATATGATGGCAGTGTTATAAAGCAGGCAATGGAACAAATTAAGAGGGTGAGAGAACTCTACTGGTAAGAAATGCTGCTGCACCCTATAGTATACATACTGCTAATGTAAATCTGTCTGTGCTCTGCCATACTAGTGACTTGTTACTGGATGAAGCAGGTGAAACTCTGCGTTGACAACGAGGTGCCAGGACTGAGGTTGGCCAAAAGCCTCCTACCACAGTCAAGGGCAAGACTGGGTTGGCCTCTGTGTTTGCCACCAAGAAGAATCTTTAGCTCCGCTGTTGGCTGCAACCCAGCAGGTGCTGAGTGGTGGGGACACATGCCATGCCAGACCTTGATGTGAGGGATGGCCTCCCCTGTTATCAGAGAGCTATCCAGGAGAGAAGGGCAGGCCAAGCAGCCTGTGGTTGGCATATGTTGGAGGTATGAACTAGTCCAAATCCCCTGCTCAAGTAGGGTCATCTAAAGCAGGTATTATATATAAAACAAAAAAAGGGGAATGCAAGGATTTTCTTCACACAAACAGTTTGCAAAAGCACAATTTGTACTAAATTATTTAAATTTGTCTAGTTTTGATTCTCTTTCAGCAATACAGCATTTGTTACATCTGACAGATGATTCCTTGCCCAAACCACCAGTTCTATATAAAGACCTACATGATAACGAGTGGAAAAGACCAGAGCCATTGCTGACATGGGGTCAAGGATACAGCTGTGTACACCTAGCAACAGGACCATGCTGTCTGCCAGCGAAACATATAAAGCCCCAGAACTCAACAACATAAAGAAACAACAATGACAGAAGTCTTTGTAATATCTGTTCTATTATGTGTAACGTGACTTCAAATCAGACTAATTTTACTGAAATAATGCTGCCTGGAGTAGTGGGTGATTATGTTAATTACACAGGTCAAGCAGTGATAGAGTGGACATGGAAAGTTGTAGAAGACATGCTAGTGAAGCGCGGGGGGGGGGAGTGATAGGAGAGACCCCGGGTGCACGGGTCAACAGAGTATTGTTTGTCTTAGTTGTTTTAACATTATCCAGCTCTGATTTACACAGGGGCATGAATGTCCCCCCAATGATTAGGCATTTTTCTGCACTAACCCGTGTAGGCCCAAATCCGATACCAGGGAAAGAACCTGTTATGGTAATGGTAAAGTCTTTGGAAAATCATAACTGGGAAGGTCCTTTTAGGTTAATAACTTGGGAAAGAGGCTATGCTTGTGTCTCCATGGAGCAAGGACCCTGATGGATCCCCGTGTGATGGGTGAGACCGTGGAAGAATTCACCTACGTCATCAAATCATCGACCAACTTCAGAATCTCTCAATGTGAATAACAGTCTTGCTACATGAATTAATTGGATAGATTGTGTTTGCCATGTCCTAGTTGTGGGACTTGTGAACTGTGGGTTTTGACTGAATGCGAGGATTGCGGAAAACGAGTTTGGAAACCTTCAGTGTTTTGTCAATTATATTGTGAGCTGTGTTATAGAAAGGCTCTTTGGAACATTAATGCGCTTGCTCATATTTTGATAATTACAGGTCACGATTATTTGGGAATGCAAAGATATTATGCAGCTGAGGAAGATTTGTGTAATCAAGTTATAGAACGTAACAAAGGATGTAATGTGATTGCATATGAATACTCCCGACCATTATTAGTGCCATATATATGGGAAGTTCTCCCTGAACGGTGGGAAAAAACTAAAGCAAAGTGTGCAAAACGATTCCAGTGGAAGTTAAGAAAAGAAAGGGGAAATATGAGAAGGATGGAATGCCCAGGAATTAAGACCAGCATAGGCCTATATTGTCTATTGTCAGTTTGTTATGCTGTCTTTGATGGTAATACGTATGTAGCTATGTTAACTAAATTGGTCAACTATACGCAACTGAAAGACTGCTGGATATGTGGTCAAGCAGACCATTTTGATAGACCACTACTGGGAGTTCCATCGAGTAATTGGATTATGGAAGAAACCTCATTTGTCTGGGAGATGATTAATGATACCATTCCATATATAAACTATTCGACTGAAGGGGAAAACTTAGGTTACATCAATCAGTCATTCGGCAAGTGGTCAGTCATTAAACTAAAGCTAAATCACTCTGCTGACCCAAATTTACCAGGGCAATATTTGAATGGAATAGGATCACAGCAATGGGCAGATTATTTGTGGGGCAGAGCCACCCGTAACGTGAACCTCCGTCTTAATGCCACATGTAACTTACCTACTGGCTATTGGTGGCTTTATGGAAATGGACAAGCAAGAAAACAGCTCCCAGCATATTGGACAGGCCAGTGTACTATGGGCTTGTTAGCCCCCCTCTGGCACTGTTTAGTCACATGGAATTGCACGGTATAGTGCGAGGATTATAGGGACAAGGTCGGACGAAAAGAGAGGTTAACAATCCACTGGTGACTTATGGAACACCATATCACAGCTTTGTTAGGGCCTTAATACTGGCTCTAGGAGTGGCTCAGTTAGAAAGAGCCATAGTTAATGTTTCAGGAGAAATGGAGGCTATAGCAAATCGCACTACAACAGCACTTTTTGGCTTGCAAGTAGAATCTTTAAAAAAGATAGTTTTGCAGAATCGTAAGGCTTTAGATATTTTAACAGCTCAAGTAGGCAGAGTATGTACTTTAATGAATCTTGTAGTTATATTGATCAGTCTGGTAAGATCTTGAAAGATGTTAAAGAAATTTGGAAGCATGCAAAAGTACTTCACGATGTCTATCAGAATGATAAGATTTCTTGGTTAGATGCCCTTCTTACATCTTGGGGTTTTAATGGCTGGCTCACATCTCTGAATAAAGGTATTGGAATGATTTTAGTAATAGTCTTGACCATAGTTATGATTATACCTTGTATTTTGCCATGTATTTGTGGTATGATTGAAAAATTGATAAAACAGCTTTGGCTTATTCAAGAAAAGAAAGGGGGAGATGTGGATGATTTCTTGTTAGAGAGTGGACATATGCCTGCTCTGAATGAAAGCAACTACATGCAGCTGGCCATGTAGCAGGGGTAACTCCTGGTTACCTCTGCAGCCGACTGTGGAAAAGAAGTAACTCCTGGATAGCTAATGAATCAAGAATGAAGGCCTGGAAGATAAGAAGGAGCTAAGATAAGGAGGTTGCTAAATTGGACTGTAAATCTTGCTTGCTTACAAAAACCACACTTCAGGTTCTCACGAAACATATTAACCAATAGTATGCCTGTTGATAAGTATATGTAACCAATCATAAGTAGACATGTAGTGTTAGAGCTGTAAGCCTAAAGTATATAAATTGTAACTGCGCCATCAATAAACGGCTTTTGTCTAATCATATTGATTTCTGACTGAGTCCATCACGGCATAACTCCCACAGGTTGAGATAAGAACAGTCCGTTAACTAAGGTATAATACAAAACCACTACTGCTACCACCAATAATAATAGTGATAAGGGAAATAACAAGGGGAGAGAATATAAAACTAAAAGGGGAAAGGAAAAGAAAACAATAAACACAAGTGACGCACAGTACAATTGCTCACCACCTGCCAACCGACACCCAGCCCGAACAGAGCAGCGATCTGGGCCTTCTGGGTAACTCCCCCCAGTTTATTTACTGGGAATGATGTGCTGTGGTATGGAATACTCTATGTTCCATAGAGTAGAAAAATCACTGACTTTGTGCTTCCAAGGTTGGCCTCAACTACAAGCAAGGTCAGTGACTGCTTTTGATTCCCTGTATGTTGACGCATCAATGACATCACTAGAAGAGGAAGCCTAAAGTTTAGGAAACTAAAATATATGTTACTGTAATTGAAAGCTCATCCCTATGAAGCCTTCATTTTAACTTTTTTTTATGGCTTATTATTTATTTCAGTGTCTGAGTGCCTGTGACAGAAGTTCTCCGAGACTTCTGAAATTTATCTGGCTCCCTCACAGAAGAGAAGACAGAAAAATAAACTGATGCTTTCACCATAAAACATGGAAGCAATCTTTAACTTCTCTCAACAAGTTTTATTCTCATATGCTAACATGAGCCATTTGGGCCTGCTGGAAATAATCAGGTTAATTGTTACCCTTGACCTCTGAGAGCTCCTAAAAATTGCCCTGAGCAGTGCTACATATGAACTAAAATCAGAAATACGACAACCAGTTACACTGGTACAACTGAAGCCAGGTGATGAATTCTGGTAATCTCCTACCTCACAAGAGAGCAGCATCAATTGTACATCAGAAGATCTTTTTTTTTGCACCTTGTAAGTACAAGTTTTAGTTTCATTCCTAATCCAGAAGATTATACTCATAGAGTTCTGTTATATTTTGGAAGAAAAAAAAGGTTTCAGGAAAATAGATATACGTGTTAATTTCTCTTTGAATTAAATGTTAGTCAAGTGGCAGTCTTCAGAGATTATTGCATATACTTATTCTTATGGATTTTACTAATAGAATTATAGAACTTAATCTAATTAAATAGAATCTAGATTATATAGAAATAGATCTATAGATCTAGATATATAGAAATAGAATATATAGATTAAATATAGAATCTAATTATAGAATAGTACGGGTTGGGAGGTTGCTCTGGAGGTCTGTGGTACAATCAAGTTACACAGGGCTTGTCCAATAAAGACATGAATATCTCAATGCAAAAGTTTCAAAACCTCTCTGATTCCATGTTCAGACATTTGACCACATCATGGTGAAAAATACATCTCCTAATATATCATCAGGATGTCCTTTTCTGCAGCCTGTACCTCTGTCCTTTTACTTATCCTCAAAGAAGAATCTGATTGTCTTCTCTATACTTTTCACCCTTTACAGTTTAATTTATTTACAAAAAATCAACTTCCTCAAACCTTGAGATAAGGAATATCTCAGACAAGTTTCATTCAAATGGTGAGTGTACATTTCTGATAATCTGATTTTACCTGTAACATTGTAAATATTTTCTGTTTTCAACAAGAAGTCAGTGGCAATGTTTAACATAATTTCTTGCTTTCCAAAACTGAAGAGCCTGGTCATTATAATATTTATTTAAGGAAGAGCATTGCCCCCAGGCTGTAACTGCAAATCAGTTAGCTAGTGTTTTTACATTTTATTTTAAAACACTGCATTTAGGGTTAGCGGGGAAGACTAACTACTCAATGAGGATATTATACATGAAACCTCTATCCAAGAGTACTGGCTGCACTGATAGGCCTTTATTGCTCTGAGCAGCATCACCTGGGGCCTCAAAACCCCACCCCCCCTTGCCAGTTAGTCCAGGAGCTCTAGTTCAGCTAAAGCCTGGGAAGCTGTTTCTGTTTTGAGCTCCATGTTAAGGAACAGTAAGAGTGGGGTTGCTCTGTGTGTTTGGGAGGGGGTAGCAACTCTGTAAGGCCTGGGCAGCTACTGCACAGGCTGCCCCTTTGCTGGGCAAGGGCTAGTCCTGCAATACCTGACTTGGGTGTGTGGAGGTCATGATCCTTCAACAATCCCAGATGAAGCAAGTTAACAAGTGAGGCTCTATTCTGGGAGTCCCAGTCATCAGCAGGAAGAGATGGGGCCACCGATCACATTGGAGAGTCAAGCTACCTATGATGCAGGTATATACATGTACAGCATAGTTAATGAAAGGGCTCAGGGCTGAGCTGAAATGGGCTCTTGGACCTGTAGGCATGTTATGTGGATCGAAGCTCTATCTGGTCACTTAAGGCCTACTGTTTAGGGCATTGACAATGAATATAGTATAGGCAGAAAGTAAAAAAAGTCCTTCTGAAGTATCTTGACATAGTTAATCTCCTGAATGGGTAAAATTGTAAGTAAATCAAAGTGTTCTAATGAGTGGAGTCTATATGGTAAGAGCCAGATTGGGATTGTTAGCTGTGTAATATGTGCTTTTGGTTTTGGTTTTCTTTATAATTCAACATTCTCTATGTGCCAGTTATTAAATGAGGAAGGGTTACTGTGTGACTAGCTCAATGCTGCAGCTTGTGCACTAAGAAGCAGTAATAATGTTCTGATCTGAAATATCAGATTTCTTTTCTAGCTTCTTTTGTTATATGTTGCCTCATCCTGCTCACATATGCAAAATTCTCCCTTCAGGGAAGCATCAGCCATTCCAGTGCAGATGGATATGTAAATTATAGCAACAGGACTAATTTATTACCTAGTCCCTGAATGTGAATAGCTGAGAGGTCAGTTACTACCCTTGCAATTTCATTCTCTACAAGATGTTGTTTACCACTTTGCATTACATGGGTCAGATACTGTTTCACTAACTAGTTCTGATACAACATCACAAATCAACTCTTAATAGTATGCAATATAAAGGTAAGCAACTGGGGCTTATCATCCCCAGCAATAAGCTCAATTTTGATCTTCAAGGCAAACCTTAAGTCTCCATCTTTTCATCTAATGTCTCCTAAAGGTTTCAAAATGTAGTCTAGCTATTCTTCTGACTGGTATCTCCAATACATACTTCTTCTTGTCACTGAAAATTTAGAGAATAAAATTCCTTAATACCAATGTAGCATTAAGAAGCAGGCATTATTTATTGTGGCACTGGATGTATGGGGGATGTTGATTCTTACAAGTTTCTCGCTTATAAGTATTTATCTCGTACATATACCTTATAATTCCCAGAAATCTTATACATGTTATAATTTCTTCCCAGAGCTAATTAACATAGGTTACTACCCACTAGAGCATGCAGTTTATTTTGAGTGAGGGTCACAAGGGTCTTTGGGACCTCTGGTGGTGGTATCTTTAACTTTTGGCTGAACTTCTCTTGTCTTCCTTTTGTGGTCTTAGGTTGGCTTCTCTTATCTTGTTCTGACTTTATGAGGAATGGTTCCCAGTTCAATGAGCTGGATAGGCAAAGAATGTTCTTTACCTGTTGTCTTGTTCCTTCTTGATGTATGTATGATTTTGTTTAGTTAAAGTCCAACTTGGTGATTTGCTTCAGCTAACAATCAGTAAAACAAGTCCTCTCCTATCATTCTTAATAAAATGGAAGAACAGCTTAAAAGGCTTGCATGGTGTGCTGGTTTTCCTGTGAGCAATTGTTATATTGGCTAAGTGTTGTAAGTTCACAAATTGTAGAGTTTTGAAGTTGTGAATGGAATAGGAATCCCTGAAAGATATAAGATACCTTGGAAATCTTGTATCTATGTAGTATGGGAAATTTGTATCATCTTTGAAGAATGAATGCATCTGGTCCAAGATAAATATTGCTGTCAGAAATTTACCTTTCTTCCCGTCACATATTGCCCTTGGGGACAAATCAAACACCCTGTGGCTGTTTCTTCTTTCTTTGCTTTGGTTTTATGCATTCCATGTAAGCCATTGCCAGAATGTAATTTTTTCAGGATTAAATCGGCTTTTATGGCACAGAGATAAATGTTACTGGCTTATTATCTTTCTACTCTCTTTCTTCATCCCTGTTCATAGGCCAGCATGTGATTAAGGGCATCGTGGATGGCAGTGTGTGAGGTATGAACAGGTATCTGCTGCAACTACAGCACGTGGTTGTAGCCTCGGGTAGCTCCTATGGGGAACCACTAGAGGCTGCTCAATAAACGCATCCTACAGCCTCGCTCCTTGAGCAGGGTAGATGAGGTCATGTGCGTGACTGAAGAAAAGCATTACTAGAGCAGTTGCCTAAAAGACAGCACGTTCTTCCTGGTTGGGATAGCGAGGAGTTACAAGAATAGAAATAAAATAAATTAAAAAAACCCAAACAAACAAAAAAACCGATGGAGAGTTCCTTTTCTGATTTCTGTGTCACTTTATTTGCTGGTTATAAGCTTTAACAGTTGAAGACAAGATCTTGCTGACTGATGCTGTTTCTATGACATCTAGGCCATTCTGCTTGATGAAATTGAGGGGAAAACAAACAAACAAACAAAAGTATGCACAGGAGCAATTTAGAATTCCAGCAGAAACATAAAAAGGTTTCATCCTTGGTCATCCTTCTGAATAACCGCTTGAGGAAAAAGTGTGTGTATATATACTTTATTATATACATTTAAAATGTGTGTGTATGTATAAATACATATGCATGTTGTTGAGGAAAGGGATCCTAACCAATCCATTGATCTTCTGTCCTCTTGTTTCTGTTATCCTCTGGAGTTTCTTGTTAAGCTCGGATGAAAAAGAAATTGTTTTCTCTTCATTGCCACTGCTGTCTCTTCAGGGGCTCTACCAACAGAATGTTTAATTCTGATGTTTAATAAAGTCACACAGGGAATCACTGTAGGTATTGTTTTTGAAGTTCAGTGATTCAGGGTTTAGTACATTATCTAGGACCTTTCCAGCAGAACAAAACCTATATAGAGATGTCATGAATTCTGATAATCAGAATGAACTACATCATAGAAATGAATTGCATTAATTGCAGAATATAGGCACGGATTCAAAGGGAGAAGAGGCAGTACTTGCTAAAGCAGTTTGTAGTTAAAGCAGCATTTCCAGCCAAAATCAACCCCCAAAGATAAAAAAGCTGTGAAACTGCAGTGTAATTTAGCTAAAGGATGGTTAAGGAGGAGTTAAGGCTGTGGAATAATTAGGAAATTTGGGATAATTGGGAATTAAATCTATATTCAAAATGCAGCATTGTCCACACATAAGAGAGAAACGGGCTTTCAAGGCCTCTCGGGCTAAGATGCAGCAGTACCTGGTATGCCAGGAATGTGCACTCCACAGCGGTTCCCGTAACAGGCGGAGGATAGAGCAAGGTGGAGATCTTGCGGTTATGTTCTGTCCTAACTTCAGCAGATAAAACGGGAACTAGGTGGTACAAGAAACTGATAAGCTGCATACTTGCTACCCTGAGCCAGCGGCCTGTCATCTTTTTGACAAAATACCGTCCTAGTGTGAACTTTGCTTCATTATAATACTAAAATACACACCCCTCTCCAGTGCGACCCCCCTCCGAAATAAGACCACCTCTCTCTGAGCATGCTCTCTGAATTTTTAGTCTCATATACCTTTAAATCGAGGCGAGAGAAATTTTCGCCAATGGTAATAAAGGTATGTATGACTAGAGTCACTCAAGCTCCACCTTGAAGGTAAAAATAATATAAAATAGCCCAAGAGAAAGGGGGATTTTGGGGAAGATACCATCGTGGACGAGTCACGGAAGATAACATCAACCGACTCCTGGGACTGGTCGACAGGCTGGACCTCTCTTTCCCCCCCATAGGGACGCCTGTGGGTAAGACTTGCACTGCATCCAGTGCTTTCCTAGGAAAAACTTAGAATCTCTATAGAGTCACTCTTATTGTCACCTGTATATTCTAGAGCTAAGCTGTGTCAACTTTATTAAGCGCTTGTATTCATGTAGCCATTATATGCACGTGCTTTTGCAGACAGTATTTATCACCGGCAATCCATAAGAACCTGTACCTGTTGCATTAATAAATTCAGTATAACTGTGAGCATAGTGTGGTGCATTATCAGTGAATCCGATACCAGTCGCGCTCGGACTGACARTTATTGTCAGTGAATCCGATACCAGACACGCTCGGACTGATAGTTGTGTATTGGGGCTGTTCCTGGCTCTCTTTATATAAAACCAGGGGTTTGTTCCCCCCTTTCCATTTAACGCAACAAAGGCTTCTGAAAATTCCCTGAAAAAAAAAATACTTGCCAAAATAAGTTTTAAACTCCTGGCAACAAATGCCAAATCAGCTTTTTACAGTGTGTAAGTAATGAGAGGGATGTTATGTCACGCTTGGGCAGTCTCACAGTTTGCTGAAAGGGGGAGACTCTTCAGTCTCCCTCCTGATGTATGCACCTCTATTAATGGAGGCTCTGGCACTAACAGACTGTGTAGAATAAAGCCTGCTGACTAAAAGGTGTTTTACTGAGGAATTAACAAGTTGCATTGGGTCAGCTAGAGTCAGACCACAACCACAGCAGCTACAAGGAGATGGGATACATGAGACTGGGAAAGAGAAGAGGGTGGAAACAAGAAGGACCTCCCACATCAGGCAGTGGCAAGCTGTCAAACCAGCTTAGCTTTAGTGTTTCACTTCAGAAATTGTGTTCAGAACTTTTACTTGAAAAGGCAAGTGTTGAATTAAAGATTTGTCTCAAGTTCAGAACTGAAATTTGCAGGTGGTCATATGAGCCTGTTGTCTGATAACTATTCAAACCATTAAAGTTTTAGACTTGAATATCGTCTCTGTATTGAAATTTAAAAAATTTCCCTTGGTAATACGATGCAATGGAACAAAATGAATATTAAATGTCCTCGGTGAGTTAGGCAGTCTTGTGGTTTAAGCCCAGTCAGTAACTCAGAACCATGCAGCCATTCGCTCACTCTCCACACTTCTTCCCCACTGCTTCCAGAGGGTTGGGGAGGAGAAGCAAAAGAAGGTAAATCCCATGAGTTGAGATTATGACAGCCCAGTAAATAAGGTGTCATAGAAAACTACTACTAATAGCACCAATAATAATAAGGGGAGAGAATATAAAAGTGAAAGAGGAAACAATAAATACAAGTGATGCACAATACGAGTGCTCACCATCTGCTGACTGACACCCAGCCCATCCTGAGCAGTGACCTGGGCCTTCTGGATAACTTCCCCCCAGTTTATATACTGGGCATGATGTGCTGTGGTATGGAATACCCTTTTTGCTAGTTTGGGTCAGGTGTTCTGTCTCTGCTTCCTCCCAGCTTCTTGTGCCCCTCCTCACAGGCAAAACATGAGAGACTGCAAAGTCCTTGATCAGAGTAAGCATTATTTAGCAGCAACTAAAAATATCAGTGTCTTATCAGCATTTTTCTCAGACTAAAGTCTAAAATGCATCACTGCACCAGTTAATAGGAAGGAGAAAATTAACTGCTGCAGCTTAACCCAGGACAATATCTACCCCTTATTCTATACCGTTGACCTCATGCTCAGATTCCATGTTTTTCAATATACTGTTGCTTTTTGTTTCAAATATATATATATACAAACACACAGACACATATAATTCCTTAGTCCATGTACCATCCCAATAATTTTTGCTGAATTCATTCAGTCCATGGTGTCAGGCTCTATCTCCTGTAACAGTCTTTCAGGGCAGGAGAGATGGTATGTAGTGTTGGATTGTTACCTGCTGATGACACTGCCTAACTCACCTGGTCACTGCTGAGCTTGTCTGATTTTATCAAAGTTCATTCTTTGTTGGGGTGATGATTGGAGGAAAGTCAGAGTCAGTCGATGGTGACCTGAGGACAGTTCTGTTGCTGCTTGCTTTTCCCATGACTTAATTCTCTGCTGTTGATCATGACAGCACATATCTTCTTTTCAAAGCCCAGAGTGGCAGAGATGGGCACCTAGCTGATGGGCTATGGAAGTGTTATAGAGCAGGCAACAGCATATAACGGAGTTCATTGGCTGTTTTCCCCCAAAATTAAATCCCCTTGACGTACATATCAGACTTCCCAAACTTCCTGCATTACCCACCAAGTATATCCAGTTCCCTGAAGAAAAGCAATCCCATGAGTCAGTTTGCCTTTATTTGAAGCAGGAATAACCCAGACTGTCTTCTCTAGCAAATTCTTTATGTGCACCACAGGAACTTTATCCCAATCTACAGTTCGTAAAAGTCCTGTTTGGGCTGGGCCAGCCCTGCTGGAAGAACACCTAGTGTTCTGACCAACCAGGTGGCTTTTGGTAAATGTGTATCCCAATGTTTGAAAGTCCCACCACCCATTGCTCTCAGGGTAGTTTTTAAAACTGGTTATACCATTTGATTTTCTGAGAGGTGGGTGCATGATAGGGGATGTGATATACCCACTCGATGCCGTGTTCTTTGGCCTGAGTATCTATAAGGTTGTTCCGGAAATGAGTCCCATTGTCTAACCTAATTCTCCCTGGGGTGCCGAGGCGCCACTTGTTTCTCAAGTCCCAGGATAGTACTCCACATAGTGGCGTGGGGCACAGCGTATGCTTCCAGCCATCCGGTGATTGCTTCCACCATGTAAGCATATGGCGCTTGCCTTGGTGGGTTGGTGGGAGTGAAATATAGTCAATCTGCCAGGCCTCCCCATATTTGTACTTCAGCCATCATCCTCCATACCAAAGAGGCTTTAACCGCTTGGCTTGCTTAATTGCAGCACATGTTTCACAGTCATGAATAACCTGGGCAATAGTGTCCATTGTTAAGTCCACCCCTCGATCATGAGCCCATCTGTATGTTGCATCTCTGCCTTGATGGCCTGAGGTGTCATGGGCCCACCTGGCTAAAAATAATTCACTCTTATATTGCCAATCTAAATCCATCTGAGCCACTTCAGTCTTAGAAGCTTGATCCACTTGTTGGTTGTTCTGGTGTTCCTCAGTGTCCTGACTCTTGGGTACATGAGCATCTACATGGTGTACCTTCACCACCAGGTTTTGCACTCGGGCAGCGATATCTTGCCACAGTGCAGCAGCCCAGATGGGTTTACCTCTGTGTTGCCTGTTGCTCTGATTCCATTGTTGCAACCACCCCCACAGGGCATTTGCTACCATCCATGAGTCAGTATAAAGTACTGGCCACTTTTCTCATTCAGCAATGTCCAAGGCCAGCTGGATGTCTTTCACCTCAGCAAACTGACTCAATTCAGCCTCTCCTTCAGCAGTTTCTGCAACTTGTTGTCGAGGACTCCATACGGCTGCCTTCCATCTCTGATGCTTTCCCACAATGTGACTGGACCCATCAGTAAACAAGGCATATTGCTTTTCACTTTCTGACAGTTCATTATATGGTGGGGGCCTCTTCAGCAGGCATCACCTCCTCCCCCTCTGGTGACATTCCAAAATCTTTGCCCACTGGCCAGTCCATGATGACTTCTAGAATTCCTGGACGACTGGGATTTCCTATTCCAGCTTGTTGTGTCATTAGTGCAGCCCACTTACTCCATGTAGCATCAGTTGCATGATGTGTAGAGGAGACCCTGCCTTTGAACATCCAGCCCAGCAATGGCAACCGGGGTGCCAGGAGGAGCTGTGCTTCAGTGCCAGTCACTTCTGAAGCAGCTCGAACCCCTTCATAGGCTGACAATATCCCTTTTTCAGTTGGAGTATAGCTGGCCTCAGATCCTCTGAATCCTCGACTCCAAAAACTGAGGGGTCGGCCTCAAGTCTCCCCTGGAGCTTTCTGCCAGAGGCTGCAGGTAGGACCATTCTCCCCAGCTGCGGTGTAGAGTACATTTTTTCATCCGGACTGGTCCAAGTGCTACTGCATGAACTATCTCTCGTTTAATTTGTTCAAAGGCTTGTTGTTGCTCAGGGCCCCATTTGAAATCATTCTTCTTCCGGTTCATGTGATAGAAAGGGCTTACAATCAAACTGTAATTTGGGATGTGCATTCTCCAGAACCCCACAACACCCAAAAAAGCTTGTGTTTCTTTCTTATTAGTTGGTGGAGACATTGCTGTTATCTTGTTGATCACATCTGTGGGGATCTGGCGACGTCCATCTTGCCATTTTATTCCCAAAAATTGAATCTCCTGTGCAGGTCCCCTGACCTTACTCCATTTTACGGCAAAACCAGCTTCCAGCAGGATTTGGATTATTTTCCTCCCTTTCTCAAAGACTTCTTCCATTGTATCACCCCACCCAATAATGTCATCAATGTACTGCAGGTGTTCTGGAGCTTGCCCCTGTTCCAGTGCAGTCTGGATCAGTGCATGGCAGATGGTTGGGCTGTGTTTCCACCCCTGGGGCTTTTGGTTCCAAGTGTCCTGAACACCCCTCCAAGTAAAAGTGAACTGTGGCCTGCACTCTGCTGCCAAAGGAATTGAGAAAAATGCATTGGCAATATCAGTTGTGGCATCCCACTTGGCTGCCTTTGACTCCAGTTCATACTGAAGTTCTAGCATGTCCGGTATGGCAGCAGTCAATGGTAGTGTGACTTCAGTCAGGCCACGATAGTGTACTGTTAGTCTCCACTCTCCGTTAGACATTCGCACTTGCCCCATGGGGCTATTAAAGGGTGAGCGGGTCCTGCTGATCACTCCTTGGCTCTACAGTCAAGAGTCTGATCAGCCTATAGATGGCAATCAGGGAGTCTCGTTGGTGCGAAATTGCCACCAGAGCACTGTTGTGGTCGCTATTGGCACTTGTTGTGCTTTGACCTTCAGCAACCCCACAACAGAAGGGTCTTCTGAGAGACCAGGCAAGTGGACAGCTGCTTCATTTCCTCTGCCTCCAAGCAGCTATACCAAAAGCCCACCAGTACCCTTTCAGGTCTTTGAAGTACCCTCTCCTGAGGTAGTCTATGCCAAGGATGCATGGAACCTCTGGACCAGTCATGATGAGGTGCTTTTGCCGCTCCTTCCCATTTAGGCTGATTTCAGCCTCCAGTACAGTCAACTCCTGGGATCCTCCTGTCACTCCAGAAATATAAATGGGTTCCACCCCTTGATAGCTTGATGGTATCAGAGTACACTGTGAACCATTGTCTACTAGAGCCTTATACTTCTGTGGGACTGATGTGCCAGGCTATCTGATCTACACAGTCTAGTAAACCCGACTGTCCCTCTCCTCCACCTGGCTGGAGGCAGGGCCCCTCTAATAGTGGTCATAGGATTCTCCACTTGTGTTTTGTAGAAAGGGGTTAGAATTCCTTATCACAGGATTTGGAGTAAAATCAGCTTTTCCACTCCATCTGGGAACCTGCTCACCGAAGACTGGAGCAGCAACTGTCACAGAACAGTTCCCAAAGGGAAGAAATCCATCTCTCAGACTTTGGAAAACCAAAGTCTAGATATAGTAAGTCTGGAACATAGGATCTA
>CABHOG010000171.1:285408-295617 GCA_902168055.1 Aratinga solstitialis
GCCTGTGGGTAAGACTTGCACTGTATCCAGTGCTTTCCTAGGAAAAGTTAGAATCTCTATAGAGTCACTCTTATTGTCACCTATATCTTTTACAGCTAAGCTGTGTCAACTTTATTAAGCACTTGTATTCATGTAACCATTATTTGCACGTGCTTTTGCAGACAGTATTTATCACCGGCAATCCATAAGAACCTGCAACTGTTGCACCAATAAATTTAGTCAATAAGTCATACTGTTTTGATATCTAATTGTTACTATCGGTAAATCCAGACCAGTAGAGGTCCGATATAAGCGAACGCGGTCGGATTAGCCTCCGGACCAGTAGAGGTTCGATATAAGCAGACGCGGTCGGGTAAAACCCAGACCAGTAGAGGTCCGATATAAGCGGACGCGGTCGGATTGGCTCCCAGACCAGTAGAGGTCCGATATAAGCGGACGCGGTCGGACCGATAGCAACGTATCTGAAAGTAAAACAAGGGGTTTGTTTCCCCCACACACACTCTTTAACGCAACAGAAAATTGGCGTAGTCGGCAGGATTGCCATGGATAAACTGCTGCAAAAATATGATTGTGCCCCTTCCCCAGCTAGGAAGGAGTGGGCCCAAAAGTTTTGGAAGGATGAAGAGAAAGTGGTAGAATGTATTGAACAGTATTGGGCTTTATACAAGCTGAAAGTGGGAAAATGTAAAAATGTTATGTGTGCAGTGTTAGGTGTTTGTTTATCTTGTGCACAAGAGGAAGCTAAAAATGCCCCTGCTCCTAATCTGACTTCTGATGCAGAATATGCTGCTCTGAAATCAGAAAATGAAGTGCTAAAATCATCATTAGCCTTTCACAAGGAGACAGGAGAAAACTTGGAAGCTCAAAATTATCAACTCAAGAGCAAAAATAAAACCTGGATAGTCCTTTTGACCCGGTGCCTGTTGATCCAGCAAAGGAGCCTGATTTATATCCCCCAGATTCTCATGATAAATGGGCAGCTGTAAAGGGAGAAGTGAGATGGTGGGGTATGCAGATGCATTGCGTGTTTTCCTAGTGGTATATGTGCCGGATCGAGACCCACGGTGGGAAGGTCTCTAGTATGTTTTTATCAAAAGATATAGTTTTTTTTGCAATATTTATGTATTAGAGGTTTGTAAATATAAGTATGTCTGTGTTTTTATCGACCCTTGCAGACCTTTATAGATATTATTGGCCACTTCTTCCGATGTAGGCTGGCCACCTGCGTCAGAATGAGTGTGCATTTTGGTCAGTTTAAAAGCCCAAGCCTCATACGATGTGAGGGAGGCAGAGCCTCTGCGGGGACGCCCGCTGAGATTGAGCCTGCCACCTTACATTGCGCTGACGCTGTTTGGAGCTGGTTTTTTGAATTTGTCTTTACAGGGTCATTGTATCACATTTTGTTTATATTTTGTGTTTTAAATTTTGTATTTGTGTGAAGTTTGTTTATGGGATCCCATGTGTATGTATGTGTGTGTATGTATTGAAGGCAGACAGTGTTTTGTGTATTTATTTGTTGTCAGATTTAAGTAAAAGTTTTTAATGGGTAGCAGATTAACATTTTGGGCAAGAAAGGGTTAATGCAAAAGTCCTGTTGCTGGCAGGTATTTATGGCTGCTGCTCTGCAGGCTGGCGTTTGTAGCTGACAAAGCAAAGTGAGCGACTTTGAAAAAAAAAAGAAAGCATTAAAAACCTCTMGATCTATTGAAGTATTGGAGCAGTTTTGTACAGACACCACAAACAAAGCCTAAAGAAGCCTGCAACAGACCGGGCACCGGGAAGGAGTCCTGCAGCAAACTCCTTGACTTAACACCGTGCAGTTTGCTTCTGCAGCTGCTTCACACTGTTTCATCACAATAATTTTGCTTTAAGGAAACTCTTTAACCTGTCTTACTTCTCAAGAACTGATAACCTGGGGGARGGGGTGTATTTGTATCCTCCTACCTACAGGTCCATAGCGGCTGCCTGCAAAGTTTGTCAAGCCTCACCATGAGCTGGACAGACGAGTGGAAGAACCTGATGCCTCAGCTATAAGAGCTGATCGTGAATACCCCAAGCAGAATAAGAGAGGAAGAGAAAAATGAATGATTGCAAAACATCATTTGGGGACAACTGAAAAGTAACAGCTTGAATGTGTGCTTGCAAAGGAGCTATTAATAGAGGCTGTGATTTTGTGTATAAAACCACCTGTATTTACTAGCCAGTTGCTAATAAGAAACTACACCTTGTATTGTATGGATTTGTCACTTATAAAACAGATGTTAGAGCATGCAAATTTGCAGCTTTAAAGCTGCTGCAAAGATTCTAATACAATTATAGTGTTATAAAAAGCATGCAAAGAGGGTAACAGCACTCCACTGATAAAAAATTTCTTTAGCTGGTCCCTCACTGCCACTGGCATTTCCAACATGCTGCTGCACCCGGTGGTATACATACTGCCAATGTAAATCTGTATGTGCTTTACCATAGTAGTGATTTYTTACTGGATAAAGCAGGTAGAACTCTGCATCGACAATGAGGTTAAGTCTGTTACAAACATCCATACCCTTACCTCCGCCTAAAATTACCAATGTTCGGCAATACCTGTTGCCTGCAGCAGCACTTACAGGGGTTGACGGGGTGGTAATAGAATTAGAAAAGAGAGGTATCCTCAAATGAACTCGCTCACTTTACAATTCCCCGGTGTGGTCTGTAAAGAAACCCACCGGACAATGGCGTTTCACAGTAGATTATCGACAGTTAAACGCCAGTACTGCACCTCTAACTGCAGCAATCCCAAATATTGCCAAAATTGTGACAATGATACAAGGAGCTGCCCACACTTGGATGGCTACCTTAGATGTTAAGGATATGTTTTTCATGATTCCCCTCCTTGTGAGGACAACCGGTGTTGGTAAAAATGCCTCAGATTGGAGCAGTACCCATGGTACTAATCACTCCTAAAATCCTCATGCATGGGAAACCGAAGACTGTTCAGGAAAGGTACACCGAATTAACACCCGATGAATTTTTACCTTCCTTTAACCCCGTCGGTCAAAAGGCCGAGCATGTTTTCTCTTTTCTGTTCACAGAAATTCTAGGTGAACTGCACATGGACAGATGGACTGGCCTACACTGGACTTGAGTGTATCCAAGAAATCTTGTCACTCAGCTGTAATAGTAATAGCATTCTTTACATTCATGATTATTTTCCAACCTAAGTTTTAAAAAAAAAAAATGGTAAACTGCAGAACTGAATCAACATTGTTTTTACAGACCTGCAGCAACCCTGGTCTGAGACTCATACAAAAAATACCGGGAACATGGGATTAAACAGGGGGAATGTAGAATTGGATTCTAACAAAGTCTTAAATCTGTCAACAGTGATAAAATAAAAGTAGGATGTAAAGTTATCAATGGATCCACCCACAAACAAATAAGTCAGATCTCTGCCAAGGTTACAAATAAAAAATCTGTACTGGGGAGAGATGAGATTGTTGGCACAACCTTATTTTGATCCAACCAGTCTTTGTGACCTGTCTCTGGGCACAAGACAACATAGGGTTGTCCTTTAAATTCAAAATTAATACCATGACAACCACCCCTGTGCCAGATACGAAACCAACTTCCCAATCAATGTTTGAAACCACGTCCACTCAACCTCCTGTTAGTTTAGCTCCTTATGCTTATAACATTGAACCTTATGTCGTTAAAAATGCTGGTCAACAACAAATACTATTTAACCCATCATACTCCCTCAAACATGGATGAACCCTCACCCCCTCAAGACGATCAAAGAGAGATGTAACTGGTATCTTAGGAACAGGGCTAGGAGTCTTGAATAGCATAGATGCGGAAATCCTAGCCAACAAACTAGCCACAATAACTCATGACTTGACCAAATAGAAATGCCCTTTACAATCTTCTCTTTTGGCTTTGGGAAATCACCAATGGTTTTTATCGAACATATTACCTCAATGGGAAGAAACGAGTGAAAAGGACCACCAGCTAATTATAGATACACTTGATGTCGCCCAAAACAACATCTCTCTGGCTCTCAGTTGTATCCAAGCCCAAATATGGATACAATCGATGACAGCCGCAATCATAAGGGAAGGTGAAGCAGGTACCTTACCCACTGAAATTCGAAAAGTAGTCTGGGATAATGCAATTAAATTTGAAAGGAAATTCCAGTCTTGGTGGCACCTGATTAATTTCACTGGAGCAGCAACTTCCTTGGGAGGATCTTCCTTGGCCATTATTTTCCTTTTCAATTCACACACCTTTACCTCCAGAACTGAGGTGGGTTTTCCATCCCACTTTCTCATGTCTCCTCCGGTTTCCTGCATGTGAAATCATAGGGTGGCCCATGGCGTGTAACTCCTATATCTTTTCTCTCGGTAATAGAGCACCTTCTGTTAATAGCTGAGATGTGGGTTGGTACACGTGGGGAGCTGGATGGATGTCAGTTGTTTGAACTTTTGGGTCAAGAGTTTTTCCACCACTGAAATGATGGAAGGGGAGGGATTTTTTTCAAAATCTCAGAGTTGACAACTCACTTCATCCAGTGTTGGTGGTTCTGCCTCGCTCCAGGTCATTGGTGCCAATGAGTGGGCATATGATGATGGCACACTCCGTGTAAATTTCCACCACATGGGTTGTTCAACTTCATCTGGATATGTGGGTGCATTCCCAGAATGCGGCCTACGATAGATCATCTATAGAATAGCTGATTCCCTCAGGGACTGGATGCCTCTCTCTGTCGTCGTCCACTTGGCTGAGCGATGCATAACATCATCTTTGTAGGGATACCTTTCCTTCACAGCTGCCAAGAGCTGCCTCCAAAGGCTGAGGGCTCGTTTGTCTTTTGCAATCGCTTTGTCAGTTCCCCCTTCCCTAGCAAGTGATCCAAGCTGCTTGGCTTCCCTACTTTCTAGTTAATTACCATCAGCCCCATTGTCCCAGCATTGGAGCAACCAGGTGATGATGTACTCCCCTGGATGAGGAGTAGAATCTTTTTGCATATTCCGCAGCTGGGTCTAGGTCCAGGACTGAGAAGTTACCACTTCCTCTGATTCCTCTATTAATAACTCTCATTCAGATGCTGTCACTTGTAGTATGTGCATTGGGTCTTCATCTTTCTTCACTGCAGAAGTTGCTTTCTGTGGCTGTCGTTTGTTTTTCCCCTTGCTTATAGGGGCAACTGATATTGGCACGGATTGGTCCTTTGGTTTAGCTGCAGTGTCTGTCATTGTGGTTGGAGTGGCTGCAATGTCTTTCACTGGGGTTGGAGTGGCTGCAGTTTTTGTTGTCAGAGTTGATCTAGCTGCTGTGCTTGGGGTTTGAGTAGCTGTGTTGTCTGTTGCTTTGCCATCAGATCCAGAGACGCTCTGTAGGTGTAGGCCAAGCCCCAGCACATTGCCATGATTTGTCCCTCTCTATTATTACCAGGATGACAGCACACCTTGTCTAAGTGTTCTGCTAATTTTTCCGGATTTTGCATTTGTTTAGGGGTGAAGTTCTGGCACTGGAGGGGCCCACTGGCCTAGATACTTGCCCATACTATCCCACACGTCCTGCCACTCATGACTATCCAGCCCTGGGGAAAATCCCTTGGTGGTCCTTTTAGATCATCATTTAACCTTAGACAAGACCCAAGCCCGACCCTGCTTACCTTTCGAGATCAGACAAAATAGGGCATTCTCAAGGTTGTATGGCTGTGGGTAAATCACATGCAGTATTTGTGGCAGTATGCTTATTCCCAGCAAAAGCAGCAAGCAGGTTTCAAGGGTATCCAAAGGACATGCAAAACCTGTAGAATTATCAAATGCTGCTGTAAATAGCCTGGTGGGGGAGCAGAGGGTGTGAGGTAATGTCCCCTCATAGGTTGACCCCCTGAGGAGGAAGAAAAAGATTTGTAATTGCTAAAAATTCCCATTATTTGCCTCTCAATGTATGGAGGTGATTACCACACTGAGAACACATGCCAGACCAGTTCAAGATCAATGCGTCTATTGTATTACAAGTCATTACCATAAAGTACAGCGAAACAAGAACCTTAGCCCAGGCCTTAAAGCCGATAAACACTAAAACACCAAATACTGGCTGCAGGTAAGGTATGACACGCTGAAACTCTGAGATACAGGGCAACAACTCTGAAAGCAAATAAATAAACATTGTGACGAGTGACTGTTAATCCAAAACAATGAATGCTTATCACAAATATGATTCAACACACTCTGGTCAGATCTGTCATTATCTCAACCCTTATGCCCCATGTTGGGCATCTAAAAGGACTGTCGTGGTTTAAGCCCAGCCGGTAACTCAAAACCACACAGCTCCTCGCTCACTCCCCCCACTCCTTCCCCACTGCTCCTGGAGGGATGGGGAGGAGAATCGAAAGAATGTAACTCGCATGGGTTGAGATAAGAACAGTCCAGTAACTAAGGTATAATGCGAAACTGCTACTATTGTTACCATAAAAGTCGGTCAGAAAAACTCTCTACAACTCAATTTGGAGTTTTAGAAAGCAGGCATTCTTTATTGCAGCGCTGGGTGCACACATGAATAGTTCTGCAAAGGTGAGCGCACCCCTTACTTGCCAATAGCAGCTATATATTTAGCATACTAATGCATATTTGCAGCGTTTCCAGGAACTAATTGTAATATTTGCATCCTAATTAAGCATGCACTTTCTTGCTGAGTGGGGGTCTGGCATCCGCCAGTAGTCTTTCTCACTGTGTTTACTGAATGACCTCAGTGCTTGCGCACGTTCACAAGGTCCTAGTGCTGAGTTAGCAGTTGGTATGTCCTTGCTTCTGTTCTGTTCCAGTCTCGCTCCACGTTGTGCGCCACTCTGCTATCTTGAAGGCTGGCATCCTTGGTCTTATTTACTGTCTCCTTAGTTGTTATCAGTACCATGATGTTCCTTCCCCCATCAGCCGAACATTCCTTTCTCTCTACGTGTTAGTAAGTTAGAACAGTATGGTCTATTCTACTATGTTAAAGGCACACACACTATTGTTAGTTTAAAATTTAAGCCTACATTTCCCCCCTTTGAGATTTATAGGATATACATATATTCTGTAAGTCTCATTCTATACCCTTTATCCGTATTTGATTCTAATACACCATTGTGACCAGCAACTACAAAATTGAATCATGTTACATGCAAGGGTACAGACAAAAATTATTACTATAATTATCACAAACAAGTTTTTTTAACAGGATCCAGTTTCGTAGCCAAGAAGTAAGTCCATGCCATAATTCTTCAAATCCCCAGTTAGTATTATCTCTAATGGCCTGATGTAAGATCTTTGCTTCCAGTTTTCTGCTAGATCTGTGTATATTCTGCCGCTCTGGTCTATGTATGTGCAGCAACTTGTATTTATAACTGTACAAACACTTCCTTGGGAAGCTAATAGCAGATCAAGGGCCATACGGTTTTGCAATGTTACCTGAGGTAGGCTGGATACCTCAATCTGTAGTGCCTGTATAGCACCTGGGAGTACAACACCCAATATACATGTTCCAGTCCACCCTGGGGAAAGGGCCTTTCTAGCAGTATTATTACACAACCAATACTACCCTTTCCCTTCTGGAGCATTCCAATAGCCAGTTTGGGGTCCCTTAATCTGGAGTTGCATTATCTAGCTACAGTTTGGGTAATGTCCTACCAAGATATTACCAGAGCTAAGAGTTATACCCAGTGCCAGCAGGTATTGTCTGAGATCCTGTTTTTCCTAGACTGAAGTCGAAAACACAGCAATGCACCAGCTACAAAGAAGGAGAAAAATGACTGCTACTGCTGACAAGAGGACACCTGCAAAGACATATCACCAGGAACAAAAGGCAGTTGGTAAGGCTGCCCATATATCATTTCATATGGACTCACATAATTCCTTCCTGGCTGTATTTGTATCCTTAACAAAGCAAATGGTAGGGCTTGTAACCAAGTTGAACAAATTTCTTGACATATTTTACTTAATTGTAACTTGAGTGTCTGATTCATACATTCTACTTTCCCACTAGCTTGAGGTCTATATAGGGTATGCAGATCCCACTTGATTCCCAAACATTCTTCCACCTTCCTAACTACTTCTGTAGCAAGATGGAGACCTCTATCCAAGGACAAGCCTGCTGGTGCACTAAATTGGGGTATTATTTGATTCAGTTTACTACTTCATGAGCCATATTGGTGCAACAAGGGAAAAGCCTCCGGCCAACCAGAAAACGTATCTATTAGTACATATGTGTATATATATATTTCTCTGAGCCTGTTATGCTGTGGCAATTCTGTAAAGTCCACTTGCCACTGCCTTTGTTGTTCCAGGTGGGGGTCTTTTAGCATGATAACCAAGGTTCACGGTTCTTGACAACACTTTTGTAATTCCATCCTTTTGCATACTGGTGGTGAGTGAAGGCAATAGGAATTGCATAATAAACAGTCTGGGAATGAGCTCTGAGGCCTTGATACTTAACAGGCCTTGGGGTGATAAAGTGGAATGTTGAAAAACAGGAAAGGTAAGCAAGCAAGCCTTGGGGGGATAAGCCAGGATGTTGTTGAGACAGGGAATCTCAGTTGGAGGCCAGACGATGTGGGGGTTGTGAGAGGATCTGGGGTGGCAAGGTGAAACTGTCCCCGTGTGGACAACCTGTGCTCAGCATTGTGATTGGACTATTTACCTGGGGATTTTCACAGAGGACAATGAGATTGAACATGGCATGCTTGTGCAGGTTGGGAAAGTACCAAACAAAGGGATAAAAAGGGCTTGATTGTAATAAAGGGGGATTTGAGTCTCCTCATCAACTTGAGTCTGTGTCATGATAAAACACTGTTGTGGTTTAAGCCTCTCTAACTCACACGGTATCTCTCTCACTCACTTCCCCCTCTTTCTTCCCCCCACTCCCGGAGGGATGGGAAGGAGAATCGAAAAGAATGCAACTCCCACAGGTTGAGATAAGAGCAGTCCAGTAACTAAAGTATAACACAAGACCACTGCTGCTACCACCAAAAATAATAATGACAAGGCAAATACAAGGAAAGAATACAATTACTCACCCAGCCCGACCACGCACTGCACCCCCACCCTTCTGGGTCTCTGCTCTCTCTTTTTCATCCTGGGCATGGCGTGCTGTGGTATGGAATAACCTCTTTGGTCAGTTTGGGTCAGATATCCTGTTTCTGCTTCCTCCTGGCTTCCCCTCCTCCCTGGCAGAGCATGAAACTCAGAAAGTCCTTGGTCAGGCCAAAACATCACTAAGCAGTAACCGAAACACTGGTGTTATCAGCGTTGTTCCCAGGCCCAAAATCAAAAAAACAGTGCTGCACCTGCTACTACGAAGGAGAAAAATGACTGCTGCTGCTGAACCCATGACATTATCCACCCCTTATTCCATACCATTCACGTCATGCTCAGATCCCACATTTTCAATATACCATCACATGTATATATATGCATACACACACACACAGGGAGAGAGATCATCCCTTAGTGCATGGACCAGTCCCTCTAAAGCTGCTGAGACCATCCAGACCATGATATTGGGCTCCATCTCTTGTAACAGCCTTTCAGAGCAGGAGAGGCTGTGTGCAGTGTTCACACTCATGTATAACCTGGGCAATAGTGTTCATTGCTAAGTCCACCCCTTGATCATGAGGCCATCTGTATGCTGCATCTCTGCCCTGATGGCCTGAAGTGTCATGGGCCCACCAGGCTCAAAATAATTCATCCTCCCCTCCAGCAGTTTCTGCAGCTTGTTGTTGGGGGCTCCATAGAGCTGCCTTCCATCTGTGACGCTTCCAAAGCACTGGAGGGGCCCAGTGGACTAGATACTCACCCATACTGTTGCACACACCCTGCCACTCATGGCTGTCCAGCCTCGGGGAAAATCTCTTGGACAACCTACATCGCAGTCTAACCCCAGACAAGGCCCACACCCCACTCTGCTTAACTCTGGGGACCAGACAAAATGGCCGTGGGTAAAACACACTGTGTATGCATGCCACCATGTTGATCCCCATCACAATCAGCAGGCAGGTCTCAAGGGTACCAAAAGGCCATTCAAAACCTTCAGAACTCTCAAATGAGGCTGCTGTACTTGTCACTGGGGCTGGTGTAGCTGCTGTGCTTGCCGGCTCTCTCACCACCAGCTGCTCTTTGTCTGAGTCCAGATCTTCCTCCTCTGCCTTGCTGGGAAGTGCTGCATGGTCTCCTGCATCCTCCTGGG
>CABHOG010000171.1:309850-322643 GCA_902168055.1 Aratinga solstitialis
GGGTCTCTGCTCTCTGTTTTACATCCTGGGCATGATGTGCTGTGGTATGGAATAACCTCTTTGGTCAGTTTGGGTCAGGTGTCCTGTCTCTGCTTCCCCCCAGCTTCCCCTCCTCCCTGGCAGAGAATGAGACTCAGAAAGTCCTTGGTCAGACCAAAACATTACCAAGCAGTAACTGTAAGCATCAGTGTTATCAGCGCAGTTCCCAGGCCCAAAATCAAAAACACAGTGCTGCACCAGCTACCAAGAAGGAGAAAAATGACTGCTGCTGCTGAACCCATGACATGTAACTAGGTAATCAGTTATAACTGTGAAGTTTTGTTACCTATGCTGCTTTGTTACCATTGTATAGTCCCTTCCCAAGAGGCCAATAGGGTCTCAGGAAAATGTTTAAAGAGTAAGCAATCAAAGAATAGGTATTTTTTCAAGGTAAATGATTGTAATTAACTTTACAAGAAAATGTGGAAAAATCCCAATGTAGGTGAAGGGTAATTCCGGCAGGGGGAGATCGCGACCTCCGACTCAATAGCCCCCTACTCAAATTACACCCCAGACTCAATTTCGAACAATAGAAAAAGTTTGTGCGCATGTATAGAAATTAGCATATGGTGTGTGTTTGTTGTGACCAATCAAAACTGAATATAGAATGGAATGTATGAATATGTAACAATCTTATGGATAAATATCTGAACGTTTTGAACCCTGGTTATGCACGTTTGGCGGAGAGATCCCCCATGCATCCAGCGCTGTAATAAAGAATGCCTCCCTTTTAACACTACATTGGTGTTACGAGGTTTTTCTTGACCAAGGTTTGTCGGTAACAGTAGGAAACATATTATCAGTATCCTATGCATCAAATACTTTTACAAAATACATCTTATGGTAAACACTTCCCCCAGACATTGTGTGAACTATTTAACAGGAGCACAAAGACAGATGATGTGCCAGCCAGCCAAGATCTTAAGATGTAGCTGTTCATACTTTTTTTTTACCACCAATTGTCTCTCTGGAGGAGACTGCTCTTAAGGCTGCACTGTGCACTGTGTATGTTCATAAAGGTGTGGCTTAGCTCTCTAGCAATTCCGTGGTAACAGGAGCATAGTAAACTAGCCTTAAGTAAAACAAACAGGCTTTGTGGAAATCAAAAGTTGAGAATGCTAGCTGTTCACATCTCTGATTAAAGCATCTAATCTTTGATTAAAGGTGGTGGGCTCCATCTTGTTTCCCTACACCCAACAGATTCACAGGGGTTGGATAGATTAAGCCTTGTACTTTCAATGCCAGTGCAAAGGAATGTTTTTAAAGTAATTTTTACAAGATGTATTGTGAGAACAAAAGATTAAATATACGAATTATTTTATCACAAACATAACTTTAAGTAAGAGGTAAAGCTGAGTATCATATATTAAAAATATCATCACCCTGTACAGAATGCTCATCTTACACTGAGAGGTACAGAGCAGAACCCACAATACCGAAAAAAAATCTCTACCCTTTGTTATTGAGTCCTTTTGCCTTGTCTTTCCCAAGGGAAATTATGTGTTTTTGCCAGAAGTTGACCAACACAAGTTCAACTCTTACACAAGGCAAAGCAAATTTCTGGTACTTTCATCTAGCTGTCAAGAACTGAATTTATAAAGTGTTCCCTTCTTCAGGAATCTACACAGCAAAAGCACTTTTTTTCTACTGTAGCTACACCCTCAGACAGGGATTCCTGCATAGATAGAAGGTAATCCAGAGCTCTGAAGAGACAAGACCACCCAATCTTCACATCTATACAAAGTAGGTGTAAAAGGCTACCCTACAGGACTCATCTGTAACAGTGATAGTTACCCTGATTGCCTGCAGTGACATCTGCAGGTGTTCAGTAGTAGCTGGCCATAGAAAAGCTTGATGTGCCCTAAAGCCATGGATTCATGCATGACACAGCAGCAGTACCTTTCTTGTTTTCCCATGAGTCACTGTCTTGGTTTTGCCAGGATAACTGTGGGACCAACCTCTGAACCAAATGAGGGAATGGATACATCTTAAGGAACACTATCAAAATGAGGTGGTGTGGTGTTCTGTTTGTTTTTTAACTGAATCAGATCCAGCTTTCCAAGACTGGGTCAATACTTCAAAGCTGATTCACAGTGTAGCCCCACAAATAGTGCTGAAGCATCAGAGGGGACAATCATAGAATCATAGAATAGTTTGGCTTGGAAGGGACTTTCAAAGGACAATGAACAGAGGGTGGGATGAGCATGAATAGCTGAGGCTGGATGAACAAGGTATGCCTGAAATTTATATTTATGTCAAACATTTTATTGTGAAACCCACAACTTAAGAGCACAGTTTGTCATATGTGGCAGGCCCAGCCAACTCCTAATTGTTCTCATTTCATCAGTGGGGGTATGTTTGTTTATAATGCATACTAGGCTTTAATCTACCTGAAAAATAATGGAGTAGATTGGACTCCTCTGTCTCCCTGCTCACACAAAGAAAGCACTAGAGAATGGAAAGGAGTGGTTGAAAGTTAAAGTTATGTCCTAGGCATCTGCTTCACCCAGAGCATGATCAGCTGTTTGCTCTAGTCACTGTGTAGCTGCTCCCAGGATGTGCCAGGCAACTTTCTCTTGTGTATGCCCCAAGGCTCTTTTTCTTTTCCTGACCAGCATATATTTCAGTGTAGAAAAGACAAAATTTTAATGTATGCTAACTGTGTCACACTCTGATTGAAATAATTACTTTAGAAAACCAATAAATGACTGAACACAAGATGATATTTCCTGTCAAACAAGGGTGTGCCATGTTAGGAGAGGGTTGTGGAAAGGAGGTGTGGTAGAACTGGCACTTGTAAAACAGCTCTGTCATGGTAGGTTATCACAAGTCCAACTTACTGGGAAGGGAAAAGGCAGAACTCATTGCACCAGCTTGCGATGTGCTTAGTTATTATCTGTGTTTATAAAGCAATTCTGTGGCTATTAAGTGATAAAATACACTGAATTGCATCATACAGCATCTCAAGTTTAAATTTTCTGCAGTATGCCAAAGGGAAGAATCTAGGCAAAGCTTTCCTCTTTGTGTGTGCGCTATTTTTATTTTTATTTTAATACATTTATAGACCATGCAATATGTTTGAGAATGTTTCTTCTCAGGAATTTGGATCACTCTCTAGTACCAGCCAGGTATATCAGTAAGGACACTACTTCTATCTTACTTCCACTGTATATTCCACAGCATATAAAATCCATCATCAGGCCAAAGGAGGAAGGATATTTGCTCAACCATGCTCAGAGGTTAAAGTGAAGAGAGGATTTGCTGACTAGAAACAAGGAAATCCATTTAAGTGAGAATCTGATTACTGACTTAACTGTAACTATATATAATATAGTTCAGTGTAAACTAGAGTCTTCAATGCAAGCAATTGTATCTAGAGGTTCTGTAGAAAAAATGAGATCTCTTTCCAAAACCTGTAGTTATCAAGTTAGAAATTATATAGTAGAAAATAAACTCATCTAATCTTCCTAGAAATTGACATATTAATTCTGCTAGNCTCTTTCCAAAACCTGTAGTTATCAAGTTAGAAATTATATAGTAGAAAATAAACTCATCTAATCTTCCTAGAAATTGACATATTAATTCTGCTAGTCTGGTAGTAACAAATCAGACAAGACTTTTTAAAGGCCATGTAATTTCAAGATAAAGATAGTAAAAACAAAAGCACAAAAGTTGAGTCAGAGGCCTAATTCTTTGGAGAAATTGTTCCATCCTTGTAACTGGATAGAATAGGACACAGCATGTTTAGGACAAGGGGTAACAGGTTCAAACTGAAACAGGGGAAGTTTAGGTTAGATATAAGGAAGAAGTTCTTTACTGTTAGGGTGGTGAGGCACTGGAATGGGTTGCCCTAGGAAGTTGTGAATGCTCCATCCCTGGTGGTGTTCAAGGCTGGGTTGGACAGAGCCTTGGGTGGCATGGTTTAGTGTGAGGTGTCCCTGCCCATGGCAGGGGGGTTGGAACTAGATGATGTTAAAGTCCTTTCCAACCCTAACTATTCTATGATTCTATGATTCTATGTTTGAGATCCCTTGGCAGATCCTACAAATGTAGTAATCGGTGGTAGAAGTGAAGTGCAGCAAAATAATCAAGATGAAAGAACAAGAAGTCATTGAATGATAGGTCTCCCATAATGTCTATTTTGGATGCACAGAATTGCATCCATAAGTTTATTATACAAAAAATTTCAATGAAATGTTTTTAAAGCAAAAGTGCTTCAACAGGTGGTTAAATTTTGCATTAATATTTTACTTCTGTTTATACTGTGGTGAGAAAAATTATGTGTATTAGCATATCTGTACGTGGAGTAAGTTTAAATTATAATGAAGAAACAGGTTAAATATCAGAGCAGCTAAATCAAATGGTAATGAAATATTATAGAAACAAACCCTCCTTTTTTTATCAGGGTTTTTAAGTCAGCTGAGAGCTTGTGGTACAATCTGAATAAAAAGCCAGAGCTTAGTAATTACTGCCAAGATACTCTCATGAGGCCAGTATCAGTCAGTTGTCAGTAAAGCTTGAGAAAATGTAACCTGCATAAATTCCTCATTAATTGTGTAATTTGTACAGTTGTTTTTCATTGAGCAATTTGGACTTCCAGTATACAGTTTCTTGTATTCGCTGGATAATCAGTTCTTTCATCACTGCTATATTGCAGAATTATCAGCTCTCAGTGAGTGAGAGCAGTGTATAGCATGCAGATCTTTTGATGTATGTAGTGACATTTACATTTCTTATGTTGTCCTATTGCTTTTTATGTTTGCATGCAAGGTGACTGGAGTTGGATATCCTAAGTTGCAGATGGCTTTAACTGTCTCACATTGAAACATCAGTGATTTTGTGTTTCAATGAACCTCTGATAACTTTCTAGATCTACAGTGTGAATCCATTTATGTATGGGAATATGGTGGGCTGAATATCATCAATTCATTGAAGGAGTGAATACAAAGATTTTTTTGTAAAAAGTTAAAAGGCTACTGGGTTTCCTGTCTTGCTGTTCCTATGGCTGGAAGTCTCTGAGTTAGTCTGTTAAAGTATAAAATGGCCCAAACTAAATGCTCCATGTTGACGTCAGGTCATCCCCATTTTCTGTTATGAGGAGTTAACCAATTGATCTTTTCACAAGAGGATATAAGGTTTATCCTGTTGAATTGTAAACCTACAAAGTAATTTAAATTTTATTGTCTATAAATGGATAATATTATTCTATTTAATTTCATTTAAATAGTAGTGAATAGTGAATGAAAGCCAGCATTTTGGCTTTTAGCTATTGCAGTGAATTGTTATCAGTTGATGTATTTACTCTTTTCACCAAAGCATAGCAGTGGTGGTAACAAGAATGGTGTTAGTGGGTTGTTTTTTTCCTTTATAGCTGATGTAACAAATAACTCATTATATTAAACCTCATAATTAAAAAGCAATTTTTTTACTGTTGGATATGCAGTCACACTGACAGACTTGCAAACTGCTATATCCTTTCAATGGACAAAGAGAGGATGGGTAAGTAATAGAAGTGTAATCTAAGGCTGAACATCAATTTGCTTAAAACCCTGCCACAGAAATACTATTTTCTTTTGAATTTCTATTTTCATATTATACCTGAGACTAGTAAAAAAGTGACCAATTACAATTAAAGTTTATTTAGGCAGATTCTAGTGGCAATAAATCTTCACACAAGTGAATTTTCAATCACAGGTAAGGTAGATTGAAAGGTTCAGGAAGTACTTGCATATTCATCTCATTAGGTAAGAGAAATCATATCACATGGCTTGTCTAACTTACAACAGCTTAAAGATCCTGCCTCAATTAGTTGCAGTGAATTATTTAAAAATTTAGCAGTGGGATCAGATTGGCCACTAGGAGAAAGTTTCTCATCAGCAATGTCGTGCAGTTCTGGAGCATGTCAGCCATGGAGGTTTTCACCACATAGCTAAGCAATGCATTGGTTGGTTCAATCCAGTGTTGGCTGCAGTCCAGCTGTGGTCTCAGTGTTGGACAAGAGAACTTCCAGAGGTCCCTGCCAGCTAACATTTCAATGATTCTAATTCCAGAAAACTGTTTAGTAAATTAATTGAAGGAAAGCATTATTTCAAATGAAAGAAAAATCTAAATTCACTGTGTATTTATTTTAAACTGTTAACTGCAAATCTATAATGATATCAATGAAAGACACTACTATGCATGCATGTTTGATCTGTCCATATATTTGATAGAAAAGTAAATGCATAGATCAAAAGCCTGATACCTGTAATCTGGAGAAATTTGCCTAAGCAGCATAGACCTATACTTCAGTGGGAATTTGTAGGATTAACACACTGAATTGGTTATCATCCACACAAAGCATTTGTTAACATCCATGAATCAGTATAGAAATCAATACTATCCATTTTTCTTATACAGCAATGTCCAAGGCCAGCTGGATGGTGTTCAGCTCTGCCAACTGAATCAATTCACCCTCTCCTTCAGCAGTTTCTGCAACTTGCTGTCGAGGACTCCATACAGCTGCCTTCCATCTCCAATGCTCTCCCACAATATGGCAGGACCCATCAGTAAACAAGGCATATTGCTTCTCACTTTCCAACAGTTTATTATCTGGTGTGGGCTCTTCAGCACGCATTACCTCCTCCTCTGGTGACATTCCAAAATCTTTGCCCTCTGGCCAGTCAATGATGACTTCTAGAACACCTGGACGACTGAGATTTCTTATTCAAGCTCATTGTGCAATTAGTGCAGCCCACTTACTCCATGTAGCTTCAGTTGCATGATGTGCAGAGAAGACCCTGTCTTGGAACACTGTCGTGGTTTAAGCCGTAAATCACGCAGCCCATTCACTCACTTCCCCCTCCTTCTTCCCCCCCACTCCGAGGGGGGGGGGAAATGGGGAGAAGAAACGAAAGAATGTAACTCCCACGGGTTGAGATAAAAACAGTCCAGTAACTAAGGTATAACACAAACCACTGCCGCTACCACCAATAATAATAATGACCAGGGAAATACAAGGGAAGAGGATACAATTGCTCACCACCCGACGACCGAGCTGTGAACTAAACTCTTCTGGGTTCCTGCCCCCAGTTTTACATCCTGGGCATGACGTGCTGTGGCATGGAATAGCTCTTTGGTCAGTTTGGGTCAGGTATCCTGTTTCTGCTTCCTCCCGCCTTCCCCTCCTCCCTGGCAGAGCATGAGACTCAGAAAGTCTTTGGTCAGGCCAAAACATTCTAAGCCATAACTATAAACATTGGTGTTATCAGCGCTGTTCCCAGACCAAAAATTGAAAACACAGCACTGCACCAGCTACTACGAAGGAGAAAAATGACTGCTACTGCTGAACCCATGACAAACACCCAGCCTAGCCCTGGACACCTTGGTACCAGGAGGAGCTGTGCTTCAGTGCCAATAGCTTCTGAAGCAGTTCAAACCCCTTCACAGGCTGCCAGTATCTCTTTTTCAGTGGCCTCAAATCCTCTCTATCCCCGACTCCAGAAGCCGAGGGGTTGACCTCAAGTCTCCCCTGGAGCTTTCTGCCAGAAGCTCCAGGCAGGACCACTCTCCCTGGCTGTGGTGTAAAACATCTCTCACATCTTGCCTGGTGTGGACTGGTACAAGTACAACTGCATCTCATTTGATTTGTTCAAAGGCTTGTTGTTGCTCAGGGCCCCGTTTGAAAACATTCTTCTTCCAGGTCACGTGATAGAGAAAGCTTACAATCAGACTGTAATTTGGGATGTGCATTCTCCAGAACACCACGACACCTAAGAAAGCTTGTGTTTCTTTCTTATTAGTTGGTGGAGAAGTGATCAACAAGATATCAGCAACATCTGTGGGGATCTGGCAATGTCCATCTTGCCATTTTTTTCCCAAAAAGTGAATCTCCTGTGCAGGTCCATTGACCTTACTCCGTTTTATGGCAAAACTGGCCTTCAGCAGGATTTGGATTATTTTCCTCCCTTTCTCAAAAACTACTTCTGCTGTATCACCCCACACAATTATGTCGTCAATGTACTGCAGGCGTTCTGGAGCTTGCCCCTGTTCCAGTGCAGTCTGGATCAGTCCATGGCAGATGGTAGGGCTGCGTTTCCACTCCTGGGGCATTCGATTCCAAGCGTACTACATGCCCCTCCAAGTAAGAGCTAACTGTGGCCTGCACTTTGCTGCCAAAAGAATTGAGAAAAATGCATTGGCGATATCAATTGTGGCATACCACTTGGCTACCTTTGTCTCCAGTTCATATTGAAGTTCTAGAACATCCAGTATGGCAACACTCAATGGTGGTGTGACTTCGTTCAGGCTACGATAGTCTACTTTTGGTCTCCACCCTCCACTACACTTTCACACTGGTCATATGGGGCTTTTAAAGGGTAAACAGGTTCTGCTGATCACTCCTTGGCTCTCCAGTCTATGGATCAGTTTATTTGGCAATCAGGGTGTCACGGTTGGTGCAATATTGCCACCAGTGCACTGTTGTGGTTGTGACTGGCACTTGTTCTTCAACCCCACAACAGAAGGATCCTCTGAGAGACCAGGCAAGGTGGACAGCTGCTTCATTTCCTCTGTCTCAAAGCAGCTACACCAAAAGCCCATTGGTACCCTTTTGGGTCTTTGAAGTACCCTCTCCTGAGATAATCTATGCCAAGGATGCATGGAACCCCTGGACCAGTCATTATGGGCTGCATTTGCCACTCCCTCCCAGTTAGGCTGATTTCAGTCTTGAATACAGTCAGCTCTTGGGATCATCCTGTCACTCCAGAAATACAACTGGGTTCCACCCCTTGACAGTTTGACAGCATCAGGGTACCCTGTGCAGCAGTATCTACTAGAGCCTTATACTCCTGAGAAACTGATGTGCCAGTCCATCTGATACACACGGTTCAGTAAAACCAATTGTCCTTCTCCTCCACCTGGCTGGAAGCACAGCCCCACTAACAATGATCACAGGATTCTCCATTTGCTTCTTGTATAAAGGGATTAGTATTCCTTACCATAGGAGTTGAAGTGAAATCAGCTCTTCCACCCCGTCTGCGAAGCTGCTTACCAAGGACTGAAGCAGCAATTTCCTTGGGAGGATCATCGACAGTTTTTTTCCTTTTCAGTTCATGCATCCATTCCTCCAGAACCGAGGTGGATTTTCCATCCCACTTCCTCATGTTTTTTCCATGATCCTGCAGGTAAAACCATAGGGTGATCCATGGCATGTGTCTCCTCCATCTTCCTTCTCAGGCAACAGGGCGCCTTCTTTTAACAGTCAAGATGTGGGTTGGTACATGTAGGGAGCTGGATAGATCATCTCTCAGTTGTTTGACCTCCTTGGACAGTTTTTCCAAAGCTGAAATGATTGAAGGGGTGAGCTAGTCTTCCATCTCCCAGAGCTGATGACTCACTTCATCCAGTTTTGGTGCTGCTGCCTCACTCCAGGTCATTGATGCCAATGAGTGGGCAAATGATGGCGCACTCCGTGTAAGCTTCCGCCACACGGATCGTGTACGTTCGGCTTTATCTGGATCTGCAGAGCATTCCTGGCATCTGGCCTACAATACATCATCTCTAGAATGGCTGATTCCCTCAGGGACTGGAGGCCATTCTCCATCGTGGTCCAATTGCTTGGGCAACACACAACATCATCCTTGTAGGGATGCCCTTTCTTCACAGCTGCCAGAAGCCACCTCCAGAGGCTGAGGACTCATTTCTCTTTTGCAATCACTTTGTCAGTCCCCCCCTTCCCTAGCAAGTGATCCCAGCTGCTTGTCTTGACTACCTTCTAAGTTCATGACTTTCAGCCCCCCTGTCCCATCATCAGAGCAACCAGGTGACCCTGTGCTCACCTGGAAGACAGCTGAAATCTTTTCACATTTTCCACAGCTCAGTCAACATCAGGGATTGCAAAATTGCCTCTTCCTCTTTTTCTTGTACTAGCTCCTCTTGTTCAGATTTCACCCCCTCCTCTAGTTCGTGCACCAAGTCTTCACCTTCCTTCACTGCACAAGATTTTCATGCCTTTCATTTGCTTTTCTTCTTGCTTATAGGAGTGACTGATACTGGCATGGACTGACCCTTTGGTTGAGCTGCAGTGTCTTTCACTGCAGTGGCTGCAGTGTCTGTTGTCAGGGTTTGAGTGGCTGCTGTGTTTGTTGCTGGAGTTAGGATAGCTGCTGTACTTGGAGTTGGAGTAGCTTCATTGTCTGTTGCTTTGCCTTCAGATCCAGGGACATCTTCTTCCTGCTTCTTACAGAACAGGGCCCTACAGGCGTAGGCCAAGCCCCAGCACATAGCAGCGAGTTGTCCCTCTCTGGTATTGCCAGGATGACAGCACACATTGTTTAAGTGTTCTGCTAATTCTTCCAGATTCCACATTTGTTCAGGAGTAAAACTCCAAAGCACTGGAAGGTCCAGCTGGCCTTGTTTACCAATATGATGCCACACACCCTGCCACTCGTGACTGTCCAGCCTCAGGGAAGATCTCTTGGGTAGTATTCTTAAATAGTCATTTAACCTTAGACAAGACCTGAGCCCAACCCTGCTTAGCTTCGGAGACTGTACAAGATGGTGCTCACAGGGTGGTCACACCAGAAGTAAAACATAGAGAGCATATGTAGCAACAAGCTGGTTCTCAGCAAAAGGAGCAGAGTGCTTTCAAGGGCATTGAAGGGATATTCAAGATCTTTACCTTTTTCAGAATCTACTCCTACTGCAAATAGCCTGGTGGGGGAACGGAGGGTGTGAGGGAATATCTCCCTCTATAGGTTGAGCCCCGGAGAACAGAAAGTATAGAGGTGATGACCACGCTGATAACACATACCAGCCCAGTTTCATGATCAATGCATCTATTGTCTTACAAGTCATTACCATGAAGTACAGTGAAATGAGAACCTTAGCCCAGGCCCCAAGGCCAATAAACGTTAAAACAGCAAATACTGGCTGCAAGTAAAGTACAACATGCTGATACCCTGAGATGGTGCGCAACAACGCCGAGAGCAAATAAATCAACATTGTGACAAGTGACCTTTAATCCGAAATAATGAATGATTATCACCAATAAGGTCAGACACACTCTGGTCAGATCTGTTGTTATCTCAACACTTCGTGCTACACATTGGACACCAAAAAGGATTGTCATGGTTTAAGCCCAGACAGTAACTCAGAACCAAGCAGCCGCTCGCTCACTCCCCCCCCTCTTCTGGAAGGATGGAGAGGAGAAACAAAAGAATGTAAATCCCACAGTTTGAGATAAGAACAGTCCAGTAACTAAGGTGTCATAAAAAAACACTACTGTTACCACCGATAATAATAAGGGAAATAACAAGGGGAGAGAATATAAAACTAAAACGGTAAAGGAAAAAAAACAATAAACACAAGTGATGCATAATACAATTGCTCACCACCCACCAACTGACACCTAGCCCGACCTGAGCAGTGATCTAGGCCTTCCGGATAACTACCCCCAGTTTATATGCTGGGCATGACATGCTGTGGTCTGGAATACCCCTTTGGCTACTTTGGGTCAGGTGTCTCTGCTTCCTCCTGGCTTCTTGTGCCCCTCCACACTAGCAGAGCATCAGAATGAAAACACCCTTGATTGGAGTAAGCATTGCTTAGCAACAACTAAAAACATCAGTGTGTTATCAGCACTGTTCTCAGGCTGAAGTCAAAAACACAGCATTGCACCATCTACTAGGAAGGAGAAAAATAACTATTACAGCCAAACCCAGGACACTGCGTTTGCTCACTTACAGAGCTCTGAATCAGTACGTAGTGACTGTGGCTACCTATAGCACATAGAACATTTGCTATCAGTACAAAATGAGTTGGCAAATGCAATTTTCCTTTAGGTTACCATGTAACGCAGTCTTAATGGAAAAAATGTCCCTCCCTGTAACCAAAACAATTAGTCCTTGAAATTGTCTGACAGAGGCATCTGTCCCTCTCCTTACCACACCTAGGTCACAGCCTTTTGTACTAGAAGTTTGCTCTCAGTAGGCTTTAGCACTTGAGTCTTGAAGGTCAAACATTGACCCCTATATGTAGGGCTCCCACCAAAATGTGGCCAGGACTGAGAGCTTTAGGCAGCAGCCCTACTTACCCTAGGCATCTGTGCCTTCCCTCTCCCCAGTCTCAAACCCTAACCCTAGACACTAAACCACTGCTTTCAAATTAGACTACGTTTATCACATAAGTAAGGCAAATTGCATATTAGACTTTGGTATGCTAGTCCAATATCCAACATTGAGCTTGCACACTCATTCAGTCATTTCGAAGAGCACCCACTTGCCCAGTTTGATCCCCACTGATCATTACACAGGGGTCCAAATTCAGTATCAAGGAGAGGGGCTGCATACTGACCTGATACCCCTGGACAAAACTGAGCATACCCTTCATTCCTGCATTATATGTCAAGCCCTGCATACGGACCAATGCTCCAGGCTGGGGCAGAATTGGAGTGTGGGTGGCAGTGGCAGCAGCAGCAGCTACAGCTCCTGGAAGAGCTGCAAGATACCCACTGTGGTGGGGGATACTAGAGGACTGAAAGAGAGGCAAAGTTATTATGAAATTAACTGGGTTTAAGTCAAGATCCTCAGGACAGTGAGAAGAGCGTGCAGCAAGCTCACTGCCCGGGACTTCAAGAGAGCAGACTTTGGACTCTTCAGGAACCTGCTTAGTAAGGTTCCATTGGAGGGAAGGAATGCCATCCAGAGGAACCTTGACACGCTTGTGAGGTGGGCTGATGCCAACCTGATGAAGTTTAACCATGCCAAGTGCAAGG